>APFE031005722.1:86479-124072 GCA_000404065.3 Pinus taeda | reverse complement strand
TGGATGGCAGTGAAATGGATTCTCAGATATTTGAAAGGTACCACAAATCAAGCATTATGCTTTGGTGGTTCAAGCATTCCTCTACATGGATATGTTGATGCAGATATGGCAGGTGACAGAGATAACATGAGGAGCATTATAGGATATGTATTTACTGTAGGTGGAACAGTTGTCAGTTGGGTTTCAAAAATCCAAAGTGTTGTTGCACTTTCAACAACAGAAGCAGAGTATGTTGCTACTATAGAGGCTAGTAAAGAAATGATTTGATTACAAAGGTTTATGGGTGAATTGGGTAAGGAGCATGATATGGGCACGTTATACATTGATAGCCAAAGTTCCATTCATCTTGCAAGGAACTCATCATTTCATTCTAGGACTAAACACATACAGCTCAAGTACCATTTCATATGATCAGTGTTGAAAGATGGAGGGTTGAAGCTAGAAAAGATACACACTATCCAGAATCCTGCAGATATGCTAACAAAAGTTGTAACCAGGGAGAATCTGAGAATATGCCTAGTTTCAATTGGCCTTCAAGGATGACGATGAAGATAAGAAACAGCCAGGTCCAAAGAGGAGTCATTTTCCAGCAAATGAAGCAGCAGTGGAGTTGCTACAATCATTCTCCAAGTGGGAGATTTTTGGGTGTGGAGCATGATTATTTAGAGGTATTTGTTTCAGCCGAATGTATACCCCAGGAAGATTGTACACCCCTCCACGCAGGGGGGGTGCGGGGGAGACTTGTCCCCCCCGCAGGGGTTCAGGGGGGGTAAACCCCCCCCGTATGGGGGGTCCAGGGGCCGGCAGTCCCCTGGTGGGGGTTTCGAGGGCAGCGCCCACAAAGCTAAAAACAGATGTAAGATTGCCTTGTAAAAGTATAGTAATTTCTAATAAATCTGGGTCATTCATTAGGCGGATGATCTGATGATAGAAATTATGTTTAGTTTAGGGTTTTTTACCCTAGAATGGAACCCCTCTCTTTGTATGAGGGCATTGTATTGAGGCTGAGTAATAGATGTGTATTCTCTAAGCGAGAAACAAAGAGGTGAGACTGTGAGAGAAAACATAGGATATTACAACGGATCTGCTATAGGTTGTGTCTCTTCATTTTGTTGGATAATAGAAAGGAAGGGCTAGTTGTTCGGGGTGGATGTAGCCCAAATTGGGTGAACCACGTATATCTGTGTCTCTCTGGTTTTATGTGTTTTCTGTGTTTATATTTCTGCTATATTCTATGTGTTCCATTGCTCTGTAATATATAATTTTCTAACAAATACAATTTTAATAGTTCATGTTTGTAGGTGAGAAGTGTTAATATATTATTATACTAACATTTTGATTCTAGATTTGTATGCCTATGTTATTAGATTATTGCTAATGTATTCTAAATTCAATCTTAATTGTACTTAATATAAAGTCATGTTGTTATGTTATAAAAGTATTATTTCTTCATAATGCTTAATATTATTTTTATGGTTAGGAGAGGAGTGGAGCTGGTTTAACCTATGATAGGGTCAAAGAAGGGAGGGTTTTCAAAAACGGGGGGAGGGGGTTAAAATTCCTAGTGGAAGGGGCATGAGAGGGTGATAGGGACATATAAGAGGAGAGGGGAATGTGATAAGGGGATAATTGTGAAGGTTAGCGGGCATAGGGAAATTGTGGACTTTTTAAAGTTTTGGCTAGAATTGGGCTAGTTTATTATCAACTCGCTTTTCTAGCAAACATAAAAGTTCATAATGTTTTTCATGTGTCTTTATTAAAAAGAATATGTACATGAATCAACTCATATAATTTACTAGAATGTTATACAAGTGGAACCAGAGGGAGAGTTCCTAGTAGAACTGCTAAGTATTCTAGACAGGAGGGTTGTCACACTAGGAAATAGAGACATAGTTAAATGGAAACATTTCAGCCCAGAAGAAACGACTTGGGAGTTGGAGGATGATTTTAAATAAGTATATCCTTCTCTGTTTTAGTAAACTTGAACAGAATCTAGAAAACTATTATCAGACACCGGGATGGTGTCAAATTCAAGTAGGGGAGCATGTGACATCTTCTGACTTGAGGATTTTATGTCATTAATTTCATTTATATGTTTTTCCTTCTTGGAATGTTTAAAGTTTGAAATACATATGAAGAATTTAGTTATGTGTACTTTATTGTTTTTTCTTCTAAATAAGACTAATCTATTAACAAAGTAAGGGGGTACAATTACAACGTGACCGAAGTCAAAACTCTACTCTAAAGAGAGGCAAAACTGTCAACATAAGAAAATGAGAATATTGACCATAGGCAGTGAGCTCATTCTTGAGCCAGTTTTTAGGACCCACGCAGGGGACCGGGTTATGATTCTCTTGATATTGCAGAATTAACAAAGATTCAAAAATACACCAGAATATCACAAAACTATTTTCACTAAAAGCTTGCCCAGTTGTAAGGGCCGCACGACACGTAGACGAAGCAGAAGTGAGCGAATTAGTCATCTCGAGGCTCTTCCACAATGTGGTACCATACGAAGTCAGGAAAATCCCTTGCTTGAGCAGCATTCTAATCGGAGGGACCAGGGACAACCAGCGCCATCGCCACATCCTAAGTGTTGCGGACCTGAGCATCCATATCCTACCGAGGCGCATTTCCAATCCCTAGCTGGAGGGTCGAAGATGGAACAGAGATAGCCCTAGATCCTCCCGGATGAGATCCAGAATCCTCTGTCTGTTCTACCTCATGGAAAACCACCGAGATATGGGCTATTATCCTTGGGTGATTCATAGAGTTGTTAAAGGTGAAAATTGTAGAGCCAGACATGGGAAGAGGCCCAAGTTGGTGGCTAGAGGAATGAAGCCGCCCTCTCCCACTATGGGTGTTGGGTAGTGGCCAGCAAACAACTCACTGGAAAGGGAAGGTGAATCAGAGGACAGACTGGAGGGCGTGTGCCGGGGTTGGCCTCTTCAGCACTGTATTTTATGGCGCAAGTGAGGCATCAGGGAGATAGCAACAGCGGGATACCAGTAGGCAGAGAAACAACATTGACCAGGAGATGGCTACAGCTTTGCCAGCTGATCAGAAAGATTTCGCAACAAAATCTCGAGGCACAGGAAAGGAGCTATAGGAAAAATTGAAGCCGCTTCACCAAGAGAACTGAGCCAAGCGCCAAATTATCCTTTCCTAGCAAGTCCCGAGAGGCCTCAGGAATGACAGAGCCAACATCAAACAGACAAAAATCAGAAATGAGTCCAGAGGCGAGAGAGTGAAGCAAGTGAATCAACGAAACAAATAATACGAAACAAAGGCCTGAGGCCCAGGAAAGGAGCCAGAGGAAAAATTGAAGCCGCTCCGCCAAGAGAACAGAGCCAAGCACCGAATTATCCTTCCCCAGCAAGTCCTGAGAGGCCTCAGGAATGACAGAGCCAACATCAAGCAGACAGAGATCATAAATGAGGCCAGAGGCGAGAGAATGAAGCGGGTGAATCAACGAAGATGAATCCACCAAAAACCCGAGACTGAACCTTGCTTTATCCTCCTCTGGCATGCATCGAGAAGCGACTTCCATAACTATGGCATTAAAGAATGCCGCATTTTGAGGCAAGCCAGATCGTGTGGAGTGAAGAACCAGAGTTGTAGACATGATGTGTGAACTGAAGCCGCTGGAGTGAAAGCAGATGAGTCCTACTCTGCGCAAATTCCGAGAGCCAACAGCCATGCGTCTCTTAATCCTTTTGTAATGGGTAGGCAGGTGTCGATCCACCTCGCCACACCCCTGTCCCTTCACATTTAAGACTCGATCATACACCTGCATCCGGGATATATGTACTTTATTATTGATAATGAATAATTGCATAATTGTATTTAAGATGTTTATGATAAATAAAAAGGTCTAGAAAATTAATGTTGGAATACATTTGGCTAGAATGATATGAGGTTGAAAATTGATGTTGAATATTAAATAAATAATAATAAGTCCTAGGCATCTAATATGGATGATTACATTTATTGTGAAATTATGGAATTGACCAATTAATTGTTTCCCTAAAACAGAGGATATTATCTTTGGGACTGGGAAACAAAAGCTCATTAATGAGCTAGTAACTACTTGCCACCTATTGGTGAGGTGGAGGTAGTTACCAAATACCAAAATGAGTGGTAAATGGGTAATGGAAAGGGTGTTACTTTTTCTATACTTGTCTTCTTGTTGAGGAGGACTCACGATTCTCTTTGGTGAAAAATATTGTGAGAAAAACAAGTGAATAAGACAAACATAAGACATTTTTTGACTTGTGCTCGGGGGGGGGATAACTTCTAGAGGAAGTGTCAAGGCAAGGAGGAGCAAAGTATTTTAACACTAATTTTCCAGAAAGACTACTTCAAGTTAGTATTCTTATCTACTATTTTATTTATAAATGGAAATAAATAACTATGTTTTATTTACAATTATGTATAGTGTATTGTAAAAGGTAGGGCTAAACATTGGAATAAATAGAGTAAAATAGTTGTCTTTATTTTAATAAGATTACAGGTTTGTTTCATGAATGAATTTGTGATCTTGACAAATAATTTATATTGTTGTGTGTGTACACACACACACACACACACAGATTCTAGTTTGGCTAGAATTGGGCTAGTTTATAATCAACTCGCTCTTCTAGCAAACATAAAAGTTCATAATGTTTTTCATGAGTCCAAAAAGACTACTTCAATTTGGTATTCTTACCTACTATGTTATTTCTAGATGGAAAGAAATAACTATGTTTTATTTACAATTATGTATAGTGTATTGTAAAAGGTAGGGCTAAACATTGGAATAAATAGAGTAAAATAGTTGTCTTTATTTTAATAAGATTACAGGTTTGTTTCATGAATGAATTTGTGATCTTGACAAATAATTTATATATTATATATATATATATATATGAAGAGAGAGAGAGAGAGAGAGAGAGAGAGAGATTCTAAATGCATGCACGATAATATTGAAAGAGGGTTATAATAGTAGAGGCATTGTTAAGTTCTCTTATCTAAAAAGAAAATACATGATAAATAGTTTCATGCATGAATTCAATTGGAGAAATGATTGTATTTGATATGAGAGAGAAAGTTCACTTTATAGATAAATAATTTGTGATAAATGTCAACTTATAATGATGAATTTGGAATACAAATTATAAGTTGACATTTATCACAAATTATTTACTTGTAAAGTGAAATTTATCTCTCATAACAAATACAATCATTTCTCTAATTGAGTTCATGTATCCTAGTCTTTAAGAACAAATGTTTATTCTAGGAATTTTTAGAAAAAACATAATAGACAATAAATAAATATTAGAGTTGACAACTTTAAAATGATACTAATGAGTACTAGTCGCTAAGGAGACAATTATTAGAAAAAAACAAGAATAGATAATATTATAAGTAATATGCAACATAGGATGCAATAGTAAATGAAGAGAACATGTTTATCATTCAATATAAATGTTTGTAAAGTTCTTAGATAGGAGGACTGGTAAATAACAATTTGGATCGAAATCCTTGACCCTAATATTATTAACATTTAAGGAAAGTATTACAAATTAAATACAAATGTAGTTGCAAGGACCTGAAGGCTACACTTCCCAAAGATCTGGAAGTGGAAAATTATAAACATATTCATAAGTGTTATAAAAGAATGTGTAACAGAGCTCTGGTAACGAATTGACGAACATAGGAGCGAGGTACAAGATCATCCAACCTGGTAAATGAATCAAATGTATTGTGATTCAAATAATAGAAACACTATAAACTGGAAACATTGAAGGAAAAGAAATTCCAACTAGCATGTCAAAAGGTTACATGTAGAAATAAAAAGGGAGTATCAATTGTAAGACAAAAATATAAATGAAAAATGGCAATGTAAAAATGATTTAAAGATGATTTTATAGTCATCGTGTTATGGTCATATACTTTGTTCTGTTCAATTAACTACAAATGAATAAAATAAAAATTAGTATTGGTATAAAGAATGAGAATTTCCTAATTTAAAACAAGGGATGTGAACCTATACATATATCTAAATATGAAGATTAAAGCATATGAGAAATAATATATACAACATATCCACTGAGTCATTATAAAATAAAGAGGGAAAAAAATAATATAAAGAGAGAGAGTTTGAATTCTATTCACAGAGAAAAGAAAAAAAAAAAAAAAAAAAAAAATGTACATATATAAACCTACACATAAACCAAATAAAACAAGCACGTTCTTCTTAAATAATTAGGTTGGTAAAAAGAATGATCATGAGAATAAAATTCTAGTTATCAACACCCAAGTAAGGCTTACACCATAAACTTGAAAACAATATATAAATATATATAAATGGAGTCACACATAGATACAAAGAATAGGGTTGAGACCCATATATAACTATAATATACTCAGAGTTAAGGGGAAACCCTAAACCCCAAAAAAATGTCAACATAGTAACAGAATGAAGAGAGAAACCTTAATATTAATATACCACTTTGTATAATAGAACAAATGTTTCCATCCTTGATATTAAATGAATTTCAGAAATTAAAAAAAAAAAAGATATAAACTGTAATAGAGATTCCAGATAAAATGACTAGTAGTTAAGGAAAAAGGAAATGTGACATAGGGTTTTAAATATTATGGAAAATAAATTTAAAAGGAAATTTTACAAAGCTACTTGAAATTTGAGAAGTGATTTAGCCAGAGGTTAGAGAACAAAACCATGGAACTTTGGTGGTCTTTCCAGCGAAAACACATTTTAGAGAAATAGACTGTAAAATATTACAAAACTTCAGATATTAAATACCCAAAAAATTATATTTGAAGAATCATAAAAAGAAAGAAAGAATTACCAAAAAACTCAGTCTCGAAAATTTACTTGAAGGGTATTTTCAATCAAAAACAAAGAAAAACGGTTGAATGTTGCAATTATAAACCATGGAGAACCTTATTTCTAATGGCCATAGTTTGAAGCAAACCCTCAAAAGAGGAACACCGTAGTTATGATATTAATAACCTAATAAAAAAATAATGATGGAATTAGATCACAAAGAGATAAGGACCCTAAAAGATTGAGTAGTTAAACAATTGAGCCCAATAGAAATAGCATAATGATAAAGTAATTACCTCTGGTGTCACCCTATGAACAAGTAAATCAGCAATCGACTATCCAGAAACTTAACGAAGTGAAATAAGAACATATTTCTTCCATGTCAAGATACTTTCAAGGAATCAAGTTGTAGAGTGGTAAGTTGTAGAGCATCGTGAGAAAATGAGTGAATAGACAAGACTGTCAAGGCATTCATTACATCGCAAGAAAACCCTGAAACCATAAACATTATTGATTCAGAAAATTTCCTCACCGCAGTTGATTTGGTAGAACAAAGGTCGATACATGGAGATGAAAAAGGATGACATGTTTATGCCATAAAGGATCTAGAGTAAGTCCATTTAAAACATAATAAACCATATAAAAACTCAATGCATAGAACCACAGAATAAAGTACCACATTGATATGATGATTCTGAAGTGTAAACATTGATATAGGTATATGTGGTGCGTTAAAAACCAAACTTGTGTGTGTGTGTGTTTGTGTGTGTGTGTGTGTTGACGCGCGCATGCGCATGTGTGGTAAGTTCAAATTATTTGATATATGTTACATGCCCATGCATGAACCAATATATGAAAGTTCTAACCAATGTTTAAACAACGTTGATGGATTACATTATTATAATATTGGTAAAAGTAAAAGGGAATATTATTGTTTATAAAACAAGTATGTTAGTGAGAAAGAAAACATACTTTTGTTTATAGACCCAATTGTTTATAAAAATACAATTAATTATCAAAAGATCTAATAGGTAAATGATAAATGGGTCTAAAGTTAATAGACCGGATTTCATGAGAATGCTAAATTAACTATATTAGTAGGAAAGAATTTAGTATACCAAATTTTCTGGAAGACAAAGAACACATACCTTTTCATGAAAGAAGGAAAATGTATTGGTATAAAAATACCAATTCCTTAAAATGAGATTCTCAATGAAAAATAGTTTAGGGAATTCAAACAAGATGATAATACATGGGTTACAGAAAGAAGATATTGTGAAGGGATAACAATTCAATATCACAAGGACTTCTATTATTTATTTAAAAAAAATGTATAAATACCTTATCGAAGTAGAGTTTCTTTTGAAAGAAACAAGTAAAGGAGAAAGATATTTATATTACCTAAAAAATTAGCTGATTTCCTTTTCATATAAAAAAAAATGTGTTAGGAGGGGTTCATTACATGCACTTCCAGACATATTTTCTCACTAAATTTTGGTGGCTCGAAAGAGTCGTCAGGGGGAAGACCCTGGGTTCGGGCACAGGAGGCCAACAATGGTATGTTGTAGACTAGGATAGTGTCAGGCATTTTCACCTTACCCTGAAGGGAAAGGAGTCTCACCTGATGCGCGCTGCAACCAAAAGGGAGAAGGGTTCAGCATGGGATCGAAGCAATATCAATTGGGCATACTTGATAACACACACACACATATCCATTATACGGGAAACAAAGATAACAATGTCCTTGAATCATACACATATATACATTATAGAGAACACAGAGATAATAGTATCCTTGAATAAATCTATGAATTATCGTCTACATGCAACTGATAGGCTATTTAAAATTTTAATAGACCCACTAAGCACCAGGTCAAATACATCAGAAGTCACAACCAATGTCGACTCTGTCTTATATTAAACTTAATATAAAATATTACATTATGATTTGGCATTCATCATAAGCATTAAATAAAGTACTCGGCTCGGTTTCTCAGGTTCAGATCAGTTCCACAACCAAGTCCCTCAGATCCTAGCACTCTATCATTTAGCCTCTACAACTGTGTATCCCTTCACCTACGCTCTGCTGCAACCATCTCTTTATTTTTCTAGCGGGTCCAACAACAACCTTTTTCCTCTCTGGTCTTCCCCTTTTATGTCCTTCTTGGCTGCTTGGACTGCCAGTTCTCACTCGACTGTTTTCTCCCTTGGCTGCATCTGTGCCTTCCCACCTCCTCGAGTGCCTTTTCTTTTCGCTACGGCCTTGCCACCACTCCTCTGCAATTGTTTGTTCCACCACCCAATTATTGCTTCCATCTATCTCTTTCCTGTCCTTCGGTCAGTCAAAACTAGTCAAAACCTTTCAAAATTAAACGAAGGACCGAACAAATTCTTTATGGCATAAGAGATACTCTAGTATGGCCTACTCTGTTTGAAGACTGAGAAATGCATTTTAATATGTACGGCTTGATGAGCGTAACCATCATAGAAGCCATAGACTCCATCAACTCCATTAACCTCAAATATACCAAATTATATCTATGCTAAGCCCTTAAACTTTGCCCCCTTGGCTCATGAGACTAGGTGTTGTGACCATGGACAAACGATTAAGGTGCTTAACTCCATACATGCACTAAAATTCCACAACATTAACGCTTTGTAACATTTACTTGTGACCACAACAATAAGCATGCCCTTTCACTCAAGGTGCTTAGGTCCTTTTTCAGGTTCAGGCCATTTTGTTATTGCACTCGAGTTAATCATCCAATACCTAAAACACCCAAATTCCCATATAGAATGGGTCATGTTTTGTTATGAATATATAGGGGTTTGGGGTTTAAAAGTTTAAGATGATTCACTTGTGTACATGTGCAGTGAGGCCCAAGCAACTTAGTGCCTGAATATCCCAAATTTGAGCCTCCACATTTTTGTTTTGGGCACACTAAAATGAATATAAAATATTCAAAAAATCAATAACACATAAAACTTTGCAAAACACGACCTTGTTGGGGAAACCTCAAGGACAAGCCACCTCATCATATAACATCATGGTTACATCATGTTGATGTCAACTAAGCCATGTGGCCCCTCTTGGTGGTGCCAAATGTCACCCAAAAATGTGCCACTTGAACACCTAAAAAAGCCAAAACTGCTTACCACGTGTCACACTGTCATATCATGTGTTGGCCTCATGTTGATGTCAACATTCCATGTCATCCACCACCTATGCATGACATTGTATCTGTTAGCCAAAGGACTTGATCCATGTGTCTCTACACCATGCCATCAATATGGAAGAAGGGGTCCCAGGGCCTATGATTTTCATTACTTTCCTTTATTAAATTGAAAATAATAAGGGAAATATTTTAACATCAAATGCAAATTGTTATGAATAAATTTGTCTCTGTCTCTCAGACTACTCAAGTTTCGTGCTTAACACTTCCTCTAGCCATACTCATTGATCCCAGTTCCTTCAGCTACTAGGATCATCCAAGATCTTTCACTTATGTGATGTTTATAGTATTGTATATAAAAGAGCATAAAAGAACACATATGCATGCTTAAGGAAGAGGAAACATGACAATGATCAAAAAGTCAAAACACGATACATTTGATAACGGATTTCACCCAGTGTGGGATACATCTTTGAGCCCGGTGTCAAGATGGTGTTGGCCACTTCATATAATGTTGGAATTGATGATGATGTACATGGAAAACACTTTGTCATAACAAGGTCATATGCCCTCAAACAAGAGTGGCTTGTCTCTCCACGAGATGTTCCACTTATAGAAATTCTCACTCAAGAAGGCTTCCTCTAAACAAGACAAACTAAAATGATCTCACACAATGTGGCAATGAGCATCCCTTCAACATAGTTACATAGAGATCTCCACAACAATACATAACGTGAAAAGAGAAATACATCTCACATGTGGAAAAAAGTGATCCCACAACATAACCTCAAGAAGGGATCTCAAAACATAATACATCATCTCAACAATTATCAAGGGAAACATGAGATGACCGATTTATGTACCTTCACTTCTGAAGTTGGCTAAAAGATGGAAGGCTCAGCTACAAAAACTAACTACACCACTGAATTTTTTCGTCAAGAAGTGTAAAATCAACTATCCATTTATCGAATTCTGACATTGTCAAAATCTGGGTCTGTAGGAATCTTTTAGATTCCCCATGATTCTCCAAAGATTCCATTCTCTAGGTTGACTGGAGATCTGCTGCCCAAATCACGAATCTGATCTCACCATTATGATCCTTGTGAGATTATGATACTTTTGAGTATAAAGTTGGTTGCATTCTGACTTTGGCGAATTTCAACCTCCAAGAAATATGGAAGATTCCCTCAAGATTCTTCAAAGCTTCTGCTCTGTTAGGAATCTCCAAATATGCTGCTTAGATGGTTATTCTGACTTCACCATTGTGTTCCCTATGAAATTCCAATTAAAATAACTATAAACTTGATATCATTCTGACAAAATGAAAATTTACCTCCCTAGAGAATCTTCAGGCATCAAGGAATATTCTCTGAGATTTTGTCTCGAAATGTGTGCAAATAGTGGTTCCACTAGATGATGGTTTTTTCTATCTAGGACTCTATAACTATTCTATTGTGTTGCCTCCTTTCAGTCGCCTCCCCCAATGCAAATGAATTGGCTGGGGCTTAAATATTATGATCTGATGTAGCCACCAAGGAGCAAGCCTCGTGGCCCAACAATGACGATTGTTATTTCGTCAGGCGAGGCCAGGGTTCAAATCCCCACCTCCCCAAATTGGCGACCATTATGATTTCATTATGTGTTAATCTTGGTGTGTTTGAATAGGATCGTCGTTTGGTGGTTGGTGAGACTGCCCGGTGGGGGCCAACCATGTGGGTCGGGCGGGTTCGAGCCCTGTCAGTCTCAATTGTTCATTTGGAAAGTGGTTGGAGTAGGCCGTATTACTATTTTGGTTCCACTGGGGGTGTTGGGTCCATTGGGGTCTATCCCCCAGCCATTTTCTTTTGATGTCTGGTCAAAACCACTGGGGTGGTGGGGGTGACAGCCTGTACCCCGACATATTTTTTGCGGGTATAGTAGTTAGGATTTAGGGTGGCGGGATTGGTGGCCCGCCACCCTTTTTTTAATATATATATTTTTCAACATAACCACTATTGGCTTTTTATTTCATTTTGCTGAAAATAAGGGATATTGGGCAAATAAAGTAGGGAACAATTTTTTCTGTTTCGATGGTCGGATTCCGGTGGCCGCTACCAGTGCAATTTGTAGGTCCATTAACCCTACCACTTGGCCAAGTCAACCCTGAAATTTTACTTTCTATAACTTCTTCATACGAGCTCAGATTTGAGTGTTGTTCAAACTATTGGAATCAGGGCAATGAGCACTTTGATCTAGTGTTGGTTTGATAGAAATATGGCCACTTTGAATTTTGACCATTTATGATCCCTCTTGGACTTCTGGATGTGTTTGGAGCCACCTAGATCAATCCTCCCCAATGAGGACCTTTTGATCCTCCAAAAGCATGAAAATAATCTATAACTTTGTACATTGTCTGCACCACAAGTGTCCTGATAGGTCACCCTTCCTTCTACTTCACCTTTGTTCTTCGGATCCATAAGCGATGATTCAACACCTGCATCCTCTATAAACCTGTAGTACATTTCTACAAATTACATGCTTAATTTACATGACCAACTAATGACCCGAATCATCCCATATTCACCACGAGTTTATAACACATACTTTGTGGTCAAGTTTACATCAAAATGGAAATAATACTTGAGCTATCAATACAAGGCCAAAACACCATTGTTGCTTAACAAGTGATTGAAAACACATCATCACTTTCACATTTTAAAGTTGCAACAAATGATTTACAAAGATGAAACCATGATAAGCTAACACATCTAGAAAAACCATTTCTCACTTGTCAAAGTGAACAAATCATCTCCCTTGGTGGATTCGCTTGTCGATCAACATTTTCAACTGGTCCATGCATGTAAGCTTTGTCCTTAAGTCGGTGCTATGGATGGAACCTCCAACACGTGGCTCTTTGATGACCACTTCTGTTGCAATGAATACAAAAAGTATTCTTCCTCTAGATATGCTTAATATGCTTATTCTCCCACTATGGAGAAGGCCTTCCATGCCTCATCCTCTTTCGTGTTGCCATTCTCTTCTAGCACTTAGATAACACATGGTTATGTAAGCCACAAAAACTACATGTTTTTTGATGTCATGATCTACATTCATCATAAACATGATTGTAATCAAAATGAACATGAGAATACTAAGATTGTTTATACCTTTCCTGGTTGTCTCTGGTGTAAGTATGGTGATGAGAGCTTGCCTCACCTCTTTCCCTGCAATTGGCACTATGATGGGATGATGGTGATGTGTTCCCATCATTCTCTTTCCTTGACGGTTTCAACAATGTCTCGGAAGCATCTAACACTTTTGAGCATTCTCCTTCAGTGTATCCCAAGACTACGAATCGAGGTCTATGCAAAACCTCCAATGGTTGAATCATGCCTTGGCCATTAACACCAAATCCTCCTCCTTTGTACCCCATCTTGGTAAGGAATCTCATGCCATTTCTTGTAATCGATATCTCCACATTTGCAATATAAATAACATCATGTGAAGATGAATGTGAAGAAACATCGCAAGTGTTTACCTCAACTATTGATTCGCAAATAGGTGGTGAGGCTTCTCCATGCTTTCGCTGTGCTTCAACTCCTCCAAGGCATCTATCGTGCCTTGTAGTTGAAGCTACAGTCTCTACTAATCCTCTTTCTCTTCTTGTAGAAGCCTCCTTAATTCAACATCCTTTGCTTGAAGGCTTCAGTCATTTCGCTTCAATTCTTCCAAGGATGCATCTACGGCTTGCAACTGAAGTTGCAATCGATGCTTCTCCTCTTTCTCTTCTTATAGAAGCATCTTCAATTCAATGTTATCTTCTTGAATACTATGGTTGATTTCCTTATTCGAATGATGAGAATATGATGACGACAATGAATGTACACTGGAAGGTGTGGATGGAGCATCATTCTCTTCTCTTTCTTTCTCCTGTCTCTCATAAGCTTCATACAACATGTCCACCATTTTGGACATCCTGAGCACGGCCTTGTACATGTATTTTTCATCCTCCATTGTTGCATGTTCAATCATTGTTCATGCTTGCAATTCACATCAGTGAGAAGACCGCTCTGATACCAAACTTGATTTGGGTTTCTTTAGCTACTAGAACCATCCAAGATATTTTACTTATGTGATGTTGTTAGTATTGTATTTAAAAGAGCATAAAAGAACACAAATGAATGCTTAAGCAAGAGGAAACATGACAATGATCAGCAAGTCAAAACACGAGACATTTGATAATGGATTTCACCCAGTGTGGGCTACGTCTTTGGGCCCAGTGTCAAGATGGTGTTGGCTACTTCATATAACACTGGAATGATGATGGTGTACATGGAAAACACTTTGTTATAACAAAGTCATATGCCCTCAAACAAGAGTGGCTTTTCTCTCCATGAGATGTTCCGCTTACAAGAATTCTCACTTAAGAAGGCTTCCTCTCAACATGACAAACTAAAATGATCTCACACTCAAGAAGGCTTCCCCTCAGCATGACAAACTAAAATTATCTCACACAATGTGGCAATGAGCATCCCTTCAACATAGTTACATAGAGATCTACACAAAAGTACATAGCATGAAAAGAGAAATACATCTCAAATAATGTGGCAAAAGTGATCCCACAACATAAACACAAGCAGGGATCTCAAAACATAATACATCATCTCAGCAATTATGAAGGAAAATATGACATGACCAATTCATGTACCTTCACTTCTGAAGTTGGCCAAAAAATGGAAGGATCGACTACAAAAAATGACTACACCACTGAATTTCTAACGTCGAGAAGTGTAAAGTCAACTATCCATTTGTCGAATTTCGACACTGTCAAAATCTAGGTCTATAGGAATCTTTTAGATTCCCTGACATTCTCCAAAGATTCTATTCTCTGGGCTGATTGGAGATTCGCTACTCAAATCACGAATATGATCTCACCATTATGATCTTTGTGAGATTATGATACTTTTGAGTATAAAGTTGGCTGCATTTTGACCCTACGGAATTTCAACCTTCAAGGAATTTGGAAGATTCCCTCAAGATTCTTCAATGAATTTTCTCTGCTAGTAATCTACAAATTTGTTGCTCAGATGGTGATTCTGACTTCACCATCACATTCCCTATGAAATTCTAGTTAAAATTATGGTAAACTTGATATCATTCAAACGAAATGAAAATTTACCTCCCTCGAGAATCTTTAGGCATCAAGGAATATTCTCTCATAATTTGTCTTGAAATGCGTGCAAATCATGGTTCCACTAGATCGTGGTTCTATCTATCTGGAACTATGTCATAGTTCTACTATGATGCCTCTGTTCTATTTCCTCCCCCCATGCAAATGAATTGACTAGGGTTTAAATATTATGGTTCAACAAAGCCACCAAGGAGCAAGCCTTGTGGCCCAACGACAGTGGTTTCTATTCCGTCGGACAAGGCCAGGGTTGAAATCCTCACCTCCCCAACTTGGTGACCATTATGATTTTATTATGCATCGATTTCTTTGCATTTGAATAGGGCTGCCATTTAGTGGTTGGTGAGACTGCTTGGTGGGGGCCGGGCGGGTTCGAGCCTCGCCAGTCTTGGCTATTCATTTGGCAAGTGGTTGGTGTGGGCCATATGGTTGTTTTGGTTCCACCGGGGGTGGCTTGTCCCCCACCCATTTTCTTTTGATGTTCGGTTAAGACCACCAGTGTCACGTGCATGAGCTAAGTATGTGCAATGTGCGATGGTGGGGCGCAGACATCTTTGATTACCTGCGACGATTCGTTGCGTGTGACAAGTCAGGCGGTCGGTTAAATGTGGCCGAGTCACATTTGACACAAGTTGTGACAAGCCAATATCAAGATGAAAATTTGGCTAAGTATGGAAAATTGTGATGCTAAGCTTATACGGTGCACAGTTGGGTAAGTGGACCCGACAAGCCAATATATGTGGGTGAGCCGACGTGAAGATGTGGTACGATGGCTAAATTGAGTGGTCAGCCTAGGCAGGCTGACCCATCTTCATCCTTGAGGAGAGTGTATAAGAATGGAGGATGCACTTGAGGAAGAAGGCATAAACCAAGTTCAAACATCCAAAGCGAGTTCTATGTGAATGGTCGACGAGCTAAGGAAAGGCGAACGACGAAGGACGAGGTGCAGGCGGGCTGTGGACCGTAGCACCGAGCCAAGGAAAACGGAAAACAAGTTTCGAGTTTGGCAGGTCACAGGTGGGGCACGCTTCCTGATGGGTGAACCATTGAGGGCATCGTTGAATGTCGGGGTAGGTCAGCTTGGTGGGTGAACCGCTGAGGGTATCGCTAAACGCTAGGGCGCGTCTCCATGGTGGGGTGACCCTGCCCAAACTAGCGAGTTGTGATAGTTGGACTACAGTACAATGAGTCTGCGATGCAGGTGAGTACCTAGAGTCGAGGACAAGTAACAGATAGGTGGTGGTAGTGCGAATAACCATGGAAAAGTGCCAAACGAGCTGCGAAGAACCAGATGTGTGACAAACAATTCTCAAAGGGCAACCCAGTAGGTGTGGGTTCTCCTACCCAAGGGCAAGTTGCACAAACAACGTGGGCCACCCTGAATGATAGTTGGGCACTGCTGAATGGTGCAGGTCAAATTTTTGGACTTAAACAGAATTGTAAAGGTGAAACTTGGGGTTTCGCCTACAAAGACTATACATGTAAATACTTTTAAAAAGATTATTATTATCATTGTTTCGTCAGACTCTAACCAGGGAGTTTCCCCTCCCATTAAAGATTGTTTCCAATGTGCATATGTTTATAAATGATGATGATGAATGTGTTTCCGTTGTGTTAAAATATAAATGCTTAGTAAAAGTTGAAAAATATTCTAAGTGTTGAATGTTAGGCGTAGTCTGTACTTGAGAGCATTGGTGAAAAGAAATCGGGTAGCGGTGCCACACCTACCTATGTGCGGTTAAAAGACTACCACCAGGATAGGGCGTGACAGTTGCTATCAAAGGTTGATTCAGTCAAACTATATTTGCAGAAGTGAAGTGGTACAACTACACTTTGTGACAGATGGTATCAGAGCCTTGATTTTCCACAGGGCTTTGTTGAAGATTCAAAGAGAAGTTGATCCCACTATCACTTCGTGATAGGTGGTATTAGAGGCTTGATTCAGAGAATGAGTTGAAGCTGATCCCATTGCACTTTGTGACAAGGATCAAAGGCTTGATTCAGAGAATCAAGGTTTGCAGATTGAATTGTTACTACTACACTTTGTGACAAGTTTAGCAGAGGTGAAGCATTGTGCTTGGGCCAAGCTGAACGACGAGACATGGCAAGTTGGTAAGAATGCCAAGGGAGGCTCTTGCTGACCTTATACAGGTTAAAGCTAATGAAAGAAGAGAAGCGACGAATTTGAGATGAACTTGAAGTCTTGGAAAGAAATTTTGAAGATGAACTTCTTTGACTTGGTTGGGAAATGGAGCAGGAGGTAGCTTCAGATTGCGATGAAGAAGAAGAGGAAGTCATGATGTATGGAGATGTTGCAGATGACACAATGATGAAGGAAGAAATTGAGACACTTCCAATTGCTCAAGTTGGACCAAGATCATACATGTTGCATACATTGATGGATGAGGATTCTCACATGGAGGAACCTCATGATGAAGTAAGTATTACTTTTACTTGTGTTTCACTGGAGCTTTTAGAGGATAGGCCATGTGCAGGGAAGGGAAAAGATATTTTTCTAATGTGATGGACAACCTTACCATGGATGTCTATGATTAGACCTTGTGTGGATAAGTAAGGAACATTTATTGTTGGAGAGATTGTTGGAGCAGTTTGTGACCTCATGGCAGAGGGTGAAAATGCTCGCAATAAGGGAGGAACATGATGACTATTACGGAGGATGGGTCATGCTTTAGCCATATGGAGAATTGGCTAAGTGCCCAACATGACTCATATATAGATTGGAGAAAGGGAACACACTTGAGGTTTTGATGATACTTTGGTGGGCTTCTTCATGGCTAAAGACCAAGAGGCAATCTTGGTGGACCTTTAGTGGGAGAGCGATGATGGAAGGGACCTATGTCATATGACTTGATGATATATATGGTTTAAGTGACCAAGGGCACTAGACCTAATTAAGGACTAAGATGAGATGACCGATGTTGTGAAGGGTCTACTTAGTTGGAAAATATGGGCAACTTGAGTCATGGACATCGATTTGGATAGATAGAGCATGGTAGACACTATGCAGGGAAATTATGCAGGTGCACTTATATAGAGATGTCACTTATGGACAACCAATGAGGAGTGCTAAGGCATGGAAGTTATGCAGATGGATTCACTGATGCAACATGGAGATATTTTACTTATGACACGATGGTGATGTTGTGCACTTTTGTACAACAAGGCCATGGACTAGATGGATTTATGAGCATTCTATGAGAGCATTCCTATTACATGGAGAGCATAGGAATCCTGCAGTGACCTTTAAGGCTGAGGCATGTATGCTTGCCGAGATGTTGGATGGAGATGATTCATGGAGCTCATGAGGACATGAGATTGTTGTAGCTATTGGAGACTTCATGTTATGGTGATCTTGGAGGATCTGATGCATTAAGGAGCTGAGGTCAATGGTGTACCTAATTTTGATGTGGTATAGGATGCATACCTTTGGGCACATTTATGGGGTGTGTTCAGGGGGAGTGACTTGATGGGGATGATTGAGATGAGATGCTTTAGAGTTAATGGAGTTGTAGTGATGTTGATGCCTTGGTAGCGACACTTGGGCATGGGTTGAGCTAAGACTTGACCACTTTGATACATGGAGGTTGATTGGTTTATGACCAGGGGCAGTACATGGATGATGAGACAAATGTATACTTGTTTCTTTGGTAGACTTGAGGTAGGGCATATTACAAATGTGATGGAGGTTGCTTCATTGACCTGGATGTGGTACATTGAGATCCAATTTGATGAGAGGATCTATTCATTTTGAGGAGATGGATCTTACACACATATGGATGATGATGTCTGGATATATGTGATTGATTGACATGCAACACATTGACACCAACATCATGGACAACATGTTACAGATTGGATGGAGACTACTTCATGCACCTGGGCATGGATTACTTACATTTTGATGGAGATGGGATGGATTCTTGATTGAGTTGATGTTGTGATAGGATGCTGAGAGAAACGATTGATGATGGAATGAGGAGCTGTATTCTTATGGTTTGAGCGTGACAGTTGGACTGATCACCCAACTAGTTCGAATCATGGGGGTCGACAGTGTACTGAGATATGTCAAAGTTAAGTTGGAGTATCGCGATAGCAGTTCACTTGATGATGATACATGATGGGGTTGACACAGTGTATGTTGCAGTGAAAGCATGTAGCTTGAGTTGGAGGGACCAACCTTCTATGGTGGGGAAACATGTGGAGATTGTGACGGATGTGGTTGATGATCATGGATAGAGGAGACTTTCCTATTCATGGATCCATGGACCTTGATGGTTTATGCGATGGCAGAGAAGAGGTGGGTAGCATGGACACTTTGAGATGTTGGAGTTAGCGACACTTTGCAATGTCGTATGATGGTGTTTTCGAAGATGACAACTGCTTAGAGTGGGGGAGTATGTCACGCCCACGAGTTGAGTGTGTGCAATGTGTGATGGTGGGGCACAACCATTTTCGATGAAAGGTGACAATTCATTGGGTGCGACGAGTCAAGCAGTTGATTAAACGTGCCTGAGTCACATGCAACATGAGTTGCGATGAGCCAACACGGAGACGAAAATTTGGCTAACTATGGAAAATTTTGATGGCGAACTTATACAGTGCACGGTTGGGTAATTGAACTCGACGAGCCAACGTATGGGGGCGAGCTAATGTGAAGAAGTGGTGTGATGGCCAAATTGAGTGGTCGGCCATGGCAGGTCAACCCACCTTCATCCTTGAGGAGAGCGTATAAATATGGAGGACGCACTTGAGGAAGAAGGCATAAAACAAAGTTCAAACATCCAAAGCGAGTTCTAAGTGAAGGGTGGACGAGCTAAGGAAAGGAAAACGGTGAAGGGTGAGGTGCAGGTGGGTTGTGGACCGTAACATCAAGCTAAGGAAAACAGAAAACAAGTTTCAGGTTTGGCAGGTCGCAATTGGGGTGTGTCTACTTGGTGGGCGAATTGATGAGGGTGTCACTGAACATTGGGGCATGTATGCCTGGTGGGAAAATTGTTGAAGGCACTGTTGAATGTTGGGGTGCACCTACATAGTGGGGTGACCCTGCCCAAACTAGCGAGTTGCGACAGGTTAGCGGTGCGGGTGAGTACCAAGAGTCGAGGACGAGTTATGGAGAGGTTTCAAAGGTACAACAAGATATTGACAAGTGCCGAATGAAATGCGAAGAACCGGTTGTGCAATGAATGATTACAGAGGGTGGCCTTGGTGGGCGCCTCTGCCCGACGAGCTGCGAGTGCCCTGACCCAACAAGGGTGGGTGCTCCTGCCTAAGGGCAAGTTGCACGAACATCATGGGCCACCCTAAACGATAGTTAGGCATTGTTGAACGGTGCATGTTGAATTATTGGACTTAGATAGAATTTTAAGGGTGAAACTTGGGGTTTCCCTTGCAAATACTGTACATGTAAATACTTGTAAAAAGATTATTATTATCATTGTTTGGGCATACTCTAACCAAGGAGTTGCCCCTCCTATTAAAGATTATATCCATTGTGAATATGTTTATAAATGATGATGATGAGTGTATTTCCATTATGTTAAAAGATAAATTCTTAGTAAAAGTTGAAAAATATTCTACATGTTGAATGTTAGGTGTAGTCCGTACTTGACATTATTGGTGAAACGAAATCGGGTAGCGGTGTTGCACCTGCCTATGTGCGGTTAGAATACTACCTCCAAGATAGGGGCATGACAACAGGGGTGGGAGGGGTGACAGCCCACCCCACAACATAATTTTTTCCGATATAGTAGTTAGGATTTGGGGTGGTGGGGTTGGTGGCCTGCCACCCTTTTTTAATATATTTTGGTTTTAACATAACCACTATTGGCCTTTTCTTTTATTTTTTCAAAAATAAGGGATATTGGACAAATTAAGTAGGCAATAACTTTCCCTGTTTTGTTCGCCAGATTTCAGTGGCTGCTACTAGTGCAATTTGTAGGTCCATTAACCCTGCCGCTTGGCCGAGTCAACCCTAAACTTTGACTTTCTCTAACTTCTTCCTACGAGCTCGGATTTGAGTGTTGTTTTCCCCATTGGAATTAGGGATACAAGCAGTTCGATCTAGTGTTAGTTTGAGAACAATTTGACCACTCTAAATTTTGACCATTTTTTAGTTGTCTTGGATTTTTGCATGTTTCTGGAGCCACCTGGATCACTCATGGGGCGAGATGTGAATATTCACGTCAATTGATAGCCTTCTTCTCTAGTTGTTGATCTTTGTTAACCTCACCATGCTCCAACATAATACATTGCATAAACCTCTGAGGTGGGACATGAAATATTCCTTGTCAATTGACGAGAAATTAATTATTTCTCAAGCTTTGTTAACCTTGGGATAATGGGAACATTTCCATTGTGGCCTAACCACCAACCAGGTTTCTAGGGCATGATGATAACACAAGTGGAACGGTGAGATCCATGAAACCCTACCAAATTTTGACTTGCCATAACTTTTGACTCCCCAAGGTGTTTTTCAAGATGCCTTATACTATTAGAAAGGACTTTTCGAGGCATATCTATCCAAGAATTTTAAATAAGCATCAAAGATAATCTACCACACTCAAAATTCCTTCAACGATATGTTCCATCCTTGTCCTTGAACCTCCTTTGGCACCAATGACAACACTCGTTGACAGTCTTTAACACCCATTTCCATCAGTGACAACACTCTTTGGCATTCTCTAACATCAATGCCAACATTTTGTCAAACAAAAAATTCCCATTCTAAAAAATCCATAATAGGTTTCTTTAAAATTAATTTTTTTCCTTCTTCAGGGAAATCAATATGATATATGATGTAAAAAGACTTTTGTAAATATGTTTAGGATGTAAGCATGAGTCATTTTCCCAAATTTATGATTTAGACAAATTTGGTTTTTGAATTTATCTATTGATTATTTTATTCCAATGGTCATCAATTATAGAGGTTTTATCAATAATTTAGTTTCAAAGAACCTAGAAACATCTAGGTCTAAATAAGCTCTATCCAAAATTCCAAGCGCTTTTAGATATTTTTCTAATATTTATTTAATAATTTGAATCATTTTCTTACCCTGCTCATCTTTCTCAATGACTTTAGGAAATAATTTCTTAATTTAATTTTATAAATTTGGCAATTATATTATTCAATAATACTAAAATACATCAAAATACACTATAAATTTGTTCATTTTTCTATGATTTGATCTCAAATTTGTTGTGTGGCTTCAATTATATGTTATTTCCTATCATCCTGGCTTAATGCATTGTCAAGCAATATTTCAATATTTTCCCCTGATATCACAAGGGAGTCAATATTAGCCTTATTTTCACTTATTGTTTCTGGCATATTATGAACACGAATATCCTTCTCTTTATTTAATAATTTGAATAATTTTCTTAGCCTGCTCAACTTTTTCAATGACTTTAGGAAATAATTTTTTAATTTAATTTTATAAATTTAGCAATTATATTATTAAATAGTACTAAAATATATCAAAAGGCACTATAAATTTGTTCATTTTTCTATAATTTGATCTCAAATTTGTTGTGTGGCTTCATTATATGTTATTTCCTAGCATCCTTTCTTAATGCATGGTCAAACAATATTTCAATATTTTCCCTTGATATCACCAGGGTGTCAATATTAACCTTATTTTCACTTATCGTTTCTTGCATATTATGAACATGAATATCCTTCCCCTTATTCAATTCTTCTATACATGCTAATTTATCTCAATTTATGATATTCATTTTTTACCATTAATTTTTTTGGTTCTCCAACTTGATATTTATCATTTTCGTATTCTTTCTAGCATATCATCAACATTATCCTCATGACTCAAAAGATTCAAGAATCTATCATCATCATCTATAAACTTAAATACATTAAAAAAATAGCCTTGGACTAAAGACTTTGGTCAACTAGTTCTTGTTGTAGCTCTTTTATTTCAAGTGAATATTCTTCCTAGAGTTTAATATTCCCTTGTTTTAAACTCTTGATTTATTTTGACATTTAGGAGAATTGTTTAGCATATTATTTTCGAAAGATAAAGAATCCTTATCTTGATAATACATTACTAAATCCTTAGATTATGTCAATTCTAATAAACTTTTGGCATTATTATAGTCGTGTAGGCATAATCTATGTCCACAAACTTAATATACAATTCATTAGCTTTGTACCCTTACCTTTATTTAATGTTTTCACATTCCTCAACTATGAATCTAATTTTCTAACCATGGTTTGAAGCCTTTTCACATTGGTAATAGATTGAAACGGTTTATGTCAATCCATTTCTCCCATCTGTTTATGCCACTCCACTATATTAGTAGCATTAACATAATTGAAATCAACTTGCACTGAAATAGTTTTATACTAAAAACAAATGTGAACTTTTCTTAGCTTTTGGTTATACCACCAACTAGTTAAATTTGTTTGTGTCATTGATGCCAAAATTTGTGGGTCAATGATCTCTTTTGAACCATATTGGTTTAACTGCTCAATTTATTTAGCTAATTCACAATGTTAAATTTCTCTTTAAAAAAAAAAACAACATTTTCAGAACTAGATATTAGGTGGCTACCGAGTGGAGGAGTGTTGCTAAAAGCATCCAACCAGGTGCTTTTCCTTGCGAATTGATGTCCTATAATCAATCTACAAGTGCATATTTCTTAACCGAGAAGATATAGAACCAATGCATGTTGCCCATGCTATATTTGTGCCACATTCCCGTATGTCGGCTACTGATTACTTGCCTGGAGCGGCTCTCATGCATGCTTGACCTTCTCTTCATGTTTTTCTTCCCACTACTATCGCTGACATCTGGCTTACACTAAGGAAGGTGTCTGCATGCTAGCTACTCCTGTGACACGTTCATTCCACTTTCCAATCATCTGTTGATCCTCTGTCTAAATCTATATAACCACCATTGTTTTAAGAGGGAAAGTTTTTGGCTCCTCTTTCTTCTCCTTGTGCGTTCTAGCATAGGGGTGGGTCTACTGCATTTTTCACTTGAGCATTTCTATTTTTTGGAAAGGCGCTTCCTACCCCTGTCTCATTTTATCCTAGAGTTTTTCTTTCGACTTTCATTAGTATCGGTCTCAGTTGTCTAGTTGTGGTATGCTGGCGCCCTTTCAGCACTCTTCACTCGGCACGCATGCGGTTTAGGTCAATGCTCCTGCTTTTTCCTAGAAATCTATATTTATCTCTATGTTTTAACAACTTTCCTGATTTTCATAAAGAACTTCTTCTTAGAGAGAATATGAGCACTTATCAAAATGGTTTTGAGTACTAGTTTTATGATATCAGTCTGAAGTCTAAATTTTAGCGCTTTGTTTTAAAAGACTGAACTCATCCCTGGAGGTCTGTTTGTTTTTCCTTGGTATTCTCCTTGATTTTACATGTCGGGGTCTGTCAATCTGGACTAGTCATGGGTATCCATTTACAAGCTAAAGAATTATTTTTTCATAACCAAACCTTGTTCAGATATACGTTTCAAGATAGGCCCCTGGTGGTGTGTTTGTGAAATATTTTGCTGCTGCATTGTATGTCCTGATGTCTCATCCTGAACAGACTCTGTATCTCTGAAGCAAGAGATGATTTTTTATCTGTTTTTGATTGGGATGATCATGTCATTCTTGAGGCGTTTCTTCTCCCTTTCTCCTTTAACAATTCCATGTAGATAAGTCCCCTGGAGGATTGGCAGTATTCCTGGCTGAGTTTTGGCATACGCTTTTGACATCGCCTGTCTCCTGGTTTTTTCGGGCCGGAAACCACTTTTTGAGTACCGAAAAACTTTCCCGAACACATTTCTACTTTTGAGGACAGCCTCGGGAAGAGTTTCTTGAGATTCAAATCTTATGGTTTTCAAGGATGATAGTACTTTAGGGGATGATGTCAGATCTCCGGGGACAATAGAAGCCATTGTTTTTTAAAAATTCCTCTCTATCTATCCTATGCTATCTCATGATAACGTCACTCTCCTTTAAATCTAAAGATAGATGGCCTTTTTGGTCGTTGCCCTCCCTTTGGAAAGGGATCTTCTTATTCTCGAGGCTTCCTTATGTCATTCCTTTCATTAGAAAAGCCTCGGTTTTTCTCTTTTGAACCTTTATTCTCTGGGTAATATATACAGAGGGGGTCAGATCACACATACTATTGAATTTACTGCTTGATCTGATATATCTACTTTTGGATTTCTCAATACTCCTGTTTAAGGCAGGAGGTGGAATTTTTCAAGTATGGACTTTGTGTCTGACATATCAGCCATGGAGGCCATGATCCACGCAGCCATCCAGGGTTAAACCTGCCAAGGGGCCGCCATGCGGTCAAATGAATGGCAATCCATGTTGGATGACATGATTTTCCGACCCTCGTTTCCTTAATGACATGGATGGTAATGGTCAGTCAAGGGTGAGACCAATCCGCGAAGGCAGCCAAACCGATGTCCATTAAAAGGAAAATGCACATTGCAAGCCTGTGCATTGTTCTAAAAAGAACCTGAAGCCTATCAAAACTATCCCGCCGCCTACGATAATCAAGCTAGAAAGTACTTACCTGACAGACTGCATAGCAAGCCTCCAGGAATATGCTCTGGTTGGCCGATGGCACTTTCCAGAGATGGATGACACCAAGATGCGAAATTGGCTTAAACTGCCATGGAAACCTCTAATCGGTTATACTCCCTTTGTGGCTAGACTGATGAAAGAATGGTATTGTTTTCACTTTCTAAGTGCTAGCAACCTGGAAACCATTCAGAATTGCCCATGGGTTTATGGAAGGAGTTTTCTTGCGCTATATAAGTGGTACATTGGTTATAATCCATTGAAGAATACTCCTACCAATAACTTGATATGGGTCAAGCTCCCTGGACTTCCCCCGGAGTTGTGGTCAAAGGAAACCTTAACTAAGATAGGAAATGCCATAGGAAGATGTGTATATGTTGATCCTAGATGCCTGGGGGAAAAAGACAAACGTGTAGCCTAGATTCTCATAGAAAAAGCTTACAGAGGAGGGTTCCCTGACCACATTGAGATATCTTGGAGGGATTTAAAAATAAATTAGAGGTTGGATTTTTGGGGATTCCCCTTCAGATGTTCAACATGCCATAGGATGGGACACCTAATCAAAAAATGCCCTCGTCGACCTGTCTTAAAGAATCAAAAGCATAATGGAATTTCCCAGTCTACAGCAAACAAATATAGGATGAAGTCTCCATCCCCGGGAATGGTGAAGTTAACACCATCAAGAATTTTGTCTCCATCAGAGTCCCGCGAACAGCAAAGGGTTATTAATCTTGAAGATATTCCTCATCAAACTCCACCTTCATTTAAGAATTCAAATCCTTTGGATATAGTTTCTCCATCAATGCCTCCCCTGAAACCTACTTCTGATAAAGAAATTCCCCTTCCTCCTCCGGTCCCTCAGTTTTTCAAAGATTCTAATATAGAGCCCCGTATTACCTTTATCCCATCTTCCACTCCTTCACCAAAGAATAAAAGGACTACATCTGGAAAAGGAAAAGAACCTATGGTTTTGGCTACTCCTTTAAACTCCCCAATCTCTTCCCCCACAAATTCGATTGGCAGCGACTTGGACTATATTCTAAGCAATAAATCGCTTGAACTTAGACCCCTTACTATTCATAAGCTGGGGAAACAATCCTCTCCTCAAATAAGCCCAAATTCTACAAAGAACATTACAGTGAGAAGGAAAAATAACAGGGGTAATAGACATTTCAGGGGAAGGGTTGATGGTGCAGGTAGAGGAGTACGTAATCTTTCTCTTATAGATGTCCCTGTCATATGTCAGAAGAAAGGCCTTTTAGAGCAAGCATGGTTGAAAAGACTCCTCAATGACTTTCATCATATCCATGAACGTAAGGGGTCTGGGCGCAGACCAGAAATTTTTGGCTCTAAAGAATATTTTCTATTTAGTACGACCTAAAATCATATTAATCCAAGAAACCATGCATAACACTCATGTATCTATTGCCTACTTCAGAAAATGTTTCCCACCTAGCATATAACTGCTTCGGAAGCAAATGGCCTTTTTGGGGGCCTGGCGGTTTTATGGGATCCTAATTGGATCAGAGCAAAAGCATACAGGGGCTTGGTGGGTATTCTCATCTCAGCACAAATTAGGGGGAAAGACTTTCCGATCAACATTCTGAATATTTACGCTCCTCACAAAAACAGATTGCCATTCTGGGAGAAATTATTTGCATCAGAAATTTTTAATATCAAATCTTTGATGATTGCAGGAGATCTAAATGTCACTTTAAACTCTGATGAAACATGGGGAAACAGTAGGAAAAAGGATCCCCTTGCAGATCGCATCTGATATGAGCTACTAAACAGGAATCTTGTTGATATAAACCCTCCCAAAATGCTTCTGACTTCGGACAATGGAAGGACCGAAGAGGCCTATATAGCCAAAAGACTTGATAGATTTATCTTTCATGTTAGTATAATCGATATATTGGGCATGCCTTTCTCAACAATTGGGAATGTGTTCATATCAGATCATAGACCGATACTTCTATGTTGGAGTGAAAAGGGTTTCAGAAAAGGGTATCCATTCAAATTTAATAAGTCATGCTTGGAAGAACTAGCGTTTAATGATGTTATAATAAGAACTTGGAAAGAGCTATCATCAACAGATAATATGCCCCCTTTTTTGACCTTTAGGGACAAACTTGCTTCTATTAGAAAGGTTGTTAAGGAATGGCAATTTAAGAAAAGACAAATGAACAGAACATCCCACCAGGAAATACAAATGGAACTGGACAACATCTCTGGAGTCCTGGCTGCTCAACTACTTACTTTCAATATGAGATGTCGTATAAAGGAGCTTCAAAAGAAAAAACTAAAAATTCTGGAGCAGGAGGAAGCTTTCTAGAGATTAAAGAGTAGGGCTATCTAGCTTAAGGAGGCGGACAAGAACAAAAAATTCTTCCACATGTTTGCGAGCTCGAGACGTGAAAAAATATCTATATGGAAAATAAGTGATGGAAAAGGGAGTTTCCTATACTCTCAACGGGACATCTCAAATGAGGTTGTGAGATATTTTGAAAATCAGCACAAGAGAGCTGGGGACTGCAGGATTCAGGACATTCTATGGGGCATTGATTTATTCCCATAAATGTTTGATGATGAACTAAATGAATGCCTTTACCAGCCAATAACTGAGGAAAAGTTGTTAGAAACAATGAAATATTTCAAGAGGGATAAGTGTCCTGGCCTAGATGGCTAGACGATTGAATTCTTCATCCACTTTTTTGATCTTATCAAATTTGATTTGCTAAGGATGGTAGAAGGGTCCAGGATATCAAGTAGCATACATCAGATAACTTCCTCCACTCATATAGCTCTCATTCCAAAAAAAACGGAAGCAGAATCCTTCCAATATTTTAGGCCGATATCCCTCTGTAATGCTTCTTTCAAAGTCATTTCGAAAATTATAGTGGAAAGAATTAAAGAAACTCTATCAAGGTTCTTAACAAAGGATCAGCATAGTTTTTTAAAGGGAAGAAATATATTGGACGCAGTTGCAAACACAAGAAAGTTTGTTTGCCATGCATTCTTAAAAAGGTGAAGCTGTCATTTTCAAAATTGACCTCCGCAAGGCATAAAATTGCCTGGATTAGGGTTTCATTAGATGCTTACTCGCAAATATTGGATTGAGAGCCAATATGATAAAATGGATCATGGCATGTGTCGAGAAGGTGAACTATGCTATCATTATAAATGGGATTCCATCTTCTTACTTTCTAGCTGCCAGAGGACTACGCCAAGGCTGCCCCCCTGTCTCCTCTTTTTTTTATCTTGGCAATGAATTCTCTAAGCCTCCACATCAATAAGGCAGTCAGTGAAAACAGGTGTCGCCCATTGAAAATATGCAGAAACAATTACATCTTGCATAACTTATTTGTAAATGATATTCTTATTTTTGGAATTTTGTGCAAACTCACCTGGTTATGCTTATATGACATCCTAAAAAACTTTCAAAAGGCCACAGGACTACAAATAAATGAATCAAAGTCAGTGATCTTCCATAATGATGTCAACTTGGAAATAGTAGAATGGTTATCCTCACTGTTTGGGATAGAGGCGCAGTCCATTAAGCATGGAATAAAATACTTAGGTTTCCAATTAAAAGCGAAGGGATATTCTGAAATGGACTGGAAATGGATACTAGATAAGTACTATAAAAAGATATCAGTATGGGAATACAAATGCCTATCAATGGCAGGAAGAGTTATCTTGGCTCAATCAGTTCTAACAAAACTTGCAGTATAGTGGGCTCATTTATTTTTTCTTCCTGCAAGTATCATTCAGAAGATGAATAAGTTAACTGCAAACTTTATATGGGGCGGCCAATCAAAAAAAAAAAAAAAAATCACCTATCTAAATTATCTGATATCTCTTTGCCGAAGAACCTTGGTGGATGGGGCCTTCTAGACTTGCAAACTTTCGGAAGGGCACTCTTATGCAAGTCATTATGGAGAGGGATTTATGGAGAGGGTCCATGGAGCAACACAATACAAAAGAAATATATGGGCAATAAGGATATCTCACACTGGTACAGGATGGGAAGGATTGGTTCCATATATGGGTCAGCAACATGGTTGAGTTTCCACAAGGTAGAAGGTTATTTCCTAAAGAATTTAGCATGGAGTTTCCAGTCTGGTAGCAAGATTCTCGTCGGAATATATCATTTCTTGAGTGAACAGGAGGAAATCATTTTTCCTAAGGCACTCCTAAATTTTTTTCCATAGGAAAGGTTTCTTCTATTAGGACAAACTAATTTCAGATTGGCAAGGCCCTTTCCCTCTATGGAAAGAGGTGGACAATATGGAGATGTCAGATACTTTAGCCCAAAAGTGGAAGAACATCAGGGACTGCCTAAGGAACCGTGGCATTTACTGCTCTTTGGAAACTTATATTCTTATCTAGAAGGATTCAAAAGGTATTAACTTGGTTAGTGTAAAGGACATTTATCAAAATATTATTAGTTTAAAGTTTGCTCTTCCCAATCCTATATTCCCAACAATTTTTTGGAAATCTGGATGTCCTTCAAAAAATATTTACTTTTCATGGTTGGCCTTTCACAACAAAAAATTATCATGGGAAAACTTGAAAAAGAGGAGATGGCATGGACCAAGTATCTATTTAATATGCAAATCTGCAGAGGAAAGTAACTGTCACATGTTTTTAAATTGCCAGAAAACAGCAATTATGGAAAACTTTGGAAAATCTTTATGGAATCCCATATATTTCTCATGCATCTACAAAAGAAGTGTTTCTTTGGTGGAGCGGGCAAAAGGAATCCTGGAGGCCAATAGTTATTATTACTCTCTGGAGCATATGGATATGGAGAAACAATGTTATCTTCAATAACAGGAAAGAGCCTTTCATGGAAATTTTACCTAATATTGTATCTCTCTATGACTCTTTACCGGAAAAGACTCACAAGCAAAAAAAGTATGATCTTAAAGAGCATGCACAGGCTCACACAATGTTTCCAAGAGTGTATTTCGACGGTGCTGCACAGAATGGTTCCTGTGGTTGTGGAGTACAGATCATCTTGAATGAAAATGTACAATATCTCATTTATTGGAATGGGGGAAAGGGCTCTAATAGCAAAGCTGAGGCGATGGCTCTTGCAAGCCTTCTATTTTTTTGCTTTTTCATTAACATTCAAGCAGTCTCAATTTTTGGAGATTCCAAAGTCATGGTGGATTATGTATCAGGAAAAAATCATATCCACAAGCCTCACCTTGTAGGCTAGATGGATAGAATCAGGTTTTTTTGGAGAAGGATGGAAGGATGCACCATTCACCATATCTACAGATCACAGAACTAGCAAGAAGACTTCTTATCAAAGGAGGGTCTTCTATCGGAATCAAGTTTTTGGAATATGAAGGTAAATTCTGGTGGGGAAATTTTCTTTATCCAGGAATTTTCCCTTCTAGGTACTTAACTCCAAAATTTTGCTGAAACTCAGGTATGCACTGTCTTTTTGTTTCCTTTTTGCCTCTTACCCCTATTGAATATTTTGTTTATGTATGGTCGAAGTATAAATTGAAACTTCTGTATAGTGCTTCTTTCCCATGTGAGAATCTAAATTTTCCTATTTTCCTCTCTATGAGCAATGTAAAATTTTCTATTCTGCATCTTTCTAACAGCTCATTGGACTGCCTATTTTTCTTTGGACATCTTATCTTTCTGCTGGGAGTATGCTTCCCATCTCATCTAGATACTTCTGGCACAGATCTACAAATAGGCCATATGAAGAACTAAATGTCAATGTACTGATTTGTTTCATTAATATCTTATATAATACAATTATGCTTTTTTTCCCTAAAAAAAACTATCAAAATTGTTTCGTTTAATTTCATTTTTTGTAACTCTCCCACAAAGTAATCTGTTTGGATGAAAATAGTTTCTTGAATTTCTTCAATTAATTCTTCAATTTTGTCCTGTAGTTTTTCTCTATTTTCATGGAACCCGCATTTTTCCACTTTTTCAACTTCATTCATAACCTTTCCTCTCTTCTAGTTGCTTGAAACCTCATGCTCTATAATGTCTTTAAGTGCTAGATTAGTTATGATCTTAATAGCTTTTTCTTTATCAATTCATATCTAACTCATTTTAATAATATTATATATTGAATCCTTTATATTAGAGATTTTATTAGAAGACATCTTGAGCTTTGTTTTAGTGTATTTTTTTTTAAGAGTTTATCTACGTAATCACTAGAAATTGCATAGAAGTTTCATTTAATGAACTTCTGGCATATCACGTGCATTCCTGGCATACTAAATAAACAATACCTCTAATTTGACTACATATTGGAAAATACCTCTACAAATCACATTATTTAACCCCCTACTAATAGGAACCCATTACACCTTCTCGATTTAAAAAACCCCTACTTTCACTAGATATTGTAGGTATCCATTTTTCTCATTAACATTTTTTATACCCATTTATATTTTGTCATTAACTTTGAGTTCCATTTTTTATACTTGCCAAAATAAAAACCCTTTAATGCCTAATATATGCTCAATATATTATGTCATTTTTTCCTCAATATATATGGAGTTGTCTTTAGTGCAAATTTTTGAACTTTCTGGTGCCGGAATCCGGCGGAAAAATTTGAGGTGAAATCTTGATTTATGTTATGTAAAATGATTTTTTGACTATATATATGAATTCAACACCCTCAAAAACCTATAGGTCACTTAGATTGTGTAGGGGTTACCCATCAAACTTGTGATTTCAATAAATTCTCGCTGGATTTTAGAGAAATTAGACCAGAAAAACCCTCCTGAAAAACCCCCAAAATGTCGCACTAAAGATAGCTCGAATATATATATATCCCAATATGAATGCACGTGGTATGGTATTTCTTCCTAAATAAAACATTGTAACTCCTTCCAAGAATTTTTGTTTACCATCATTTCAATTTGAAGATTAAAATGATGTTAATATGAAACTAATACTATAATTCTATTTTGTTCAAAGATAATACCATGTTGAAGATATTTCCATACATGTCCTCCTTTTAAGCCTAAAGAAGAATTTACTATATTGAAAATTTATGTTCTTTGATAACTAAAGAAAATAATTGGGACAGTAAGACAAAGTATATTTTTTTACACTCTGAAATAAAATGTAAATGGTCATCTATTAATACTTTCTAAAAAACTCTAAATAAAAAGGGCACGGGGTTATATGCATCGATAAGAAATAAAGTTAAACTTCTCTACCATATACTTGGATGATAATATAGTCTTTATAGAGGTGCCAATCATTAGTTGTGGTACTTGGATGATAGTATAGTCTTTATAGAGGCACCAATCACTAGTTTTGGTACTTGGATGATAATATAGTCTTTATAGAGGTACTAATCACTAGTTTTGGTTTCAATTTCAAGATTTAAGAAAATCAACAAAATTCTTCAAGAAATTTTTTATGGTAATTAACTCTAGAAAATAAGAGTGGATACATTCAAAAAAACCTTGTTATCAAATTTCAAATATCCTCCCTCAATGTTGGTAGGGAATAGAATTTAAGTCCAATCCACCATGCTCATCATGTTTTCTTAATTTTCAAACCATTTTGCTCAAAAATAATATTTCAAAGAATAAAGGAGCATATGCATTAGGTAAGAATGATACAAAAACATTTTGAAACTAATGAAAATGTATAATTGAAAATGAATGAACCTAATGGAAGTGTATAATTGAAAATGAATGGAATTGGGTAAGAATTTAAAAGTCAAATTTTACTAAAGAAGAACTTAGAAGGGGAAAAATGCTACTCATTACATAACAACCCCCTAATGAGGGACAACACCCAATTATAATTTTGTTACCACATTTTTCCAAGAGGTCAACTCAATTGAACAATTGATGAGGATAACATATCCATTGACTAAATAACTGGGTTGACTGAGTAGATAGGTTGATTGTATAAACAAGTTGATGATATAGTTGAATCAATAAATTGCTAAATCTAGTCAAACCAAGGTAACATGCCTCTCACCTTGGTCTAGACTGTTGTCTAACTCATGGTTTTACTAGTCTAAATCTATAGCTGCCACACTTTCATTTTTTGTTGTTTAAATTGGCTCATAAAACTTTTGATACCAACATTAAGCATGCCAACGAGCTCCAATTATCACTGACAACATTTTATCTTCTCTATAAAATATTTTGGGTGCATTACCAAACTGAATTCCTCCATTATGTTATCTTTGTACCATAATTTGAATCTATCATGAATGCTTCATACATACTATTATGAAATGCAACAATTAACATGACATAAACAATAATGCAAATATGCATAACACAATGAATACATGAACAACATGTACACAAAAAAATATACACAAAATTAAACATATAATAAAGTAGTATGAATACTTATATTTTATATATCACCAATTTCCTGTAGACCTCAAACATTCCACCTAACCATTGACCCAATTATTTTAAATCTCTCATAAATGGGTCTCCCCCTAAGATGGGGGTATGTAACCACTTGAGAGAAAGATCATCCAAAGCCAACCATGGTCATATAACGATTTCCAAAACTAGTAGTAGGACCAAGCACCAAATTTAGTATCCTATTGACCTACAATCTCTCATGTCCCAGTTTACACAACCCAAGATGATGCAGCTCCTTTCGTGCCTCTATAATCCCCCCAGTTGTGCCACTACCCTTCTAAGGCTTCCAACATAGACTAGTGAGGAAGTTTTAAAGTATTGTAGCTCTAGGAGTTCCAATTACCCTTGGTAGTCTTCTAGACACCCTTCATGCCTCACACTAGGCAATCCTACCCAACCAACTCCCTCTGTAGGCTCCATCTTACCCAAGGTGACCTAAGGAGATGTATAAATAATATCCCACCTAGGAATTGACAAGATTTATCAGGTCATAGGCTAAATGTTTTTCCAACCTCACTTACTTCCTAATCTATAACATGAACTAGAAAGTAACTAGGGAGGAATGGTGGTTGAATGATGATGGTATAATGGACAAAATCATGGGAAAACAACACTGAAATATGTATGTGGTATTTTCACCAATTTACACTTAAAGAACTCATCCCCACCACTTGGAAACTCATCATAACATCCATCCCCTTACTTTTTGATCTTATGATATAATATTGTCTCATGACCTTGGATTATATTCATAAATTACCCCCTCACCTTTCCCTCTTGTGGAGTCCTAACCCCCCATTTATCATGTTCGACTTAGTCTATAGTGGCAGTGAATTTTATTAACATGGACATGGTTACAATTATATCACTAGGATCATTGGATTTTTAGGACATATGCTTTCCAACCTTAATCACATATTCACTTTGGACTTAAAACACATATACATGTATTGAACACAAAATACATATATACATAAGCATGTAGGCCTATCACAACCTAGCTAACTATCCTAATAAAATATGTACAATACATAGAAGGGGTCATCCTAAGGATGTCATGGGAACCATTTATCTTGAGACTTTTGGATTAAAACAAATTGATTTCATTGGGAATAAATTATGAATTGTAGTACCTATTAGAAAATGTTTTATAACAATATTCCTCTCTCCTTAGATGACAAATCGTTAAACTTGTTAGGGAGTGTTGGGAAATTAATCCCCATGGATTATGTGAAATTTTATTATTCAATTGAGAGGAAGGTGAAAAGCCTCAAGTGAACTTGAGCAATCATTGGAAGTCCAAGAGACCTCATGGAATCTAAAAACAAGGGTTGTAAAACATTGTATTTATGTGTATCATATGAATGATAATGTACCTCGTGTTTATCTAATCTAGATATTCAATTTTTGTTACTCTAACAATGGTGATGGCTTATGTCCTATCCTCTCTTCCCTTGCAAAAGATAATTTCTGCTATTCTATGGAGTACAATAATGCTTCCCACCTATGACATGGTCTATCCCTAGTTGGAACTATCAATGTAATGCCTCATTCACTGTCCAAATTTTCTCTTGTCAACATTACTCTACCTATTGCATACTCCTTCTTGGTTCCATTCTCCGCATTCCTCTTATCTTAAGTCATTTGTAACACCCACAACATCACCCCTATATGTACTTGTACACATTATTATTAGGTTGGAGAGTCAGGTTTTGTGGGGCATGTATACCTATGTTTTCTATGCTACTGAGGCATACATGTCTATGTGTAAGTATGTTTGAGGTTAGGGTGTCTGTATAGATAGGATGAAGAGCAAATGAGCTAAAAGTCTAGTGAGCCTAGTAGATGTAACATGTAAACACGTGTATTACTAAATAACACTATCGTTGTAGACTAGGGGACAAAAATGAAAGGTGACGTGCTTGAACCAAGACATGGTTCCTAAGCCAAATAACTATTATTGCTATAATATGCCTAAGCAAATTTATGAGACAATATTATAATATATTATAATAAATATTATTATATATTATCCTATATCTTAAATAGAAAGTAAAGGGATGAAAATTATTATTCATCATTCCTTTCCATGAGAGACTATCAAGGGATCACTATGATGCTAGCTCTGGGGAGAACTAGAAGACCCCTCGTTCTTATATTCAATGACTCTATGTAGGTTGAGGTATGTGTGCACTTCTTCTTGGGATACATTAGGGAAGAATGGAGCCTTGGAGGGATAATTGTAGGGATAGGTGTTTCTATATGGGCTCAGAGGGTACCTAGAGACTCTCAAGGATAGGTGGAAACCCTAGAAGTCATAAGATTCTATTACATTCCTAGTCGATCCAACTTGGAAACTATGGAAGGGAAGTGACATAGCCTAATGGATTGCGAGTGTAGAGAAGGGGGTGCATTACCTTGAGTTGTGTGGGCTGATGGGGGATGTGATACTGTTGATTAGAGGCTACTAGGGTTTGATACCTTGGCTTAATTATCTTTGTACAAGTTATGTACCAATCTTTAAGTAATCCAATGTCATTGTGGAGTCATGACCCCAACTAGGGGGTGATCCACTACTGAGAGAGCTTGAGCAACACGGTCTACAGCTAGGTGCTACTTTCAAAGTATGCAAGTAATCAGTAGATATTATTAAATAAGTGTTTAAACCTTGTTTATGACATATTTGTAGATAATAGTTTATGGTTTTCTTACATGGTATTTTTCTATTCTATTATGTTATGGTTTTCTTACATGGTATTTTTCTATTCTATTATGTTATGATTTTCTTACATGGTATTTTTCTATTCTATTATGATATATATACGATATTAGTGATTATGATATTAGTGACAATGGGTAATTGCATCACCCGTAACTGGTGGATGTTATAAGTAATATCAAAGCTCAGAAGCGGAGGTTGTAACACTTATCCTACATGAGCCACATTCAAAGCACAAAGGTGAACCCATTAGCATGTTAGGGAATACATGATTACAAAATATGTTTGGCTTCGATGTTTTGCAGGGATTTGAAGCTCTTCATAAAAATATAATAGACATAAATCACATTCGAATGCATTTGTCGACGTGTTTCAAACCAACAAGTGTGGCTCATCATCAGGACAAGTTGAAGATTCAAATCCAAGTTGCATGTTAAATAGACAGAGCAGAGCATCCAACAGATATGTTTGACTAGGCAACAACTATATTGAACTGGTCACCTAGAATGGCTAATGACTATATTTGACTGGGAAATGGCTAACCAGACAAGACCAAGAGATATGGATAGGAGGCCATAATGATTAAAAAGTAAGTAAATTCAGTTAAATGCCAATTATCATATTTAAATATAAATTAATTAAAGGAAAATAATTAGTTGTTGAAATGACCTATATAAATAAATCTTTAGTTAGTTAGTTTAAAATCAAATATAAACTAGATAATGTATTTATTCAATATA
>APFE031005722.1:49244-86459 GCA_000404065.3 Pinus taeda | reverse complement strand
ACTGCAAGATAGTTTTAATTATATTAAATTAAAAGCGGGCAATATTAAATTCACATATACTTAAATAGTTAATATAAAGTTAGTTTAATATCTATATAAATAAGGTAACAAATTGCAAAAATTAAAAGGGTTGACATTGGTTATATAATTAAACAAAAAAAAATTAGTATTATATTAAAATCATATAATTAAACATTTAGTTAAATTAATTGTAAGATAGTTTTTGTTCATATTTAATCAAAGGGGTTAAAATCTACATATAATTAAAAATCTAATTGTAAGTCAGTGTTGTTAATGTTATTACCATAATTGAATGTTGTTAAATCTAATAATGGATCTTACTAATAAAGCTATTAAAATAAATAAAAACTTAAGCCTTATCTAATTAACTATATTAATGAAATATAATAAGAATAATTCCTAAAAGGATAACTCAATAAGTAAGGGGAATAAGGGACCAAGGATAAAAATTAATAAAATCAATGGGTAGAACGTAAGAAGATTGTTTTAAAGTAGGTTAGTTATTAGTCTTTACAATAATTAGGTAAAGAAAGTATATATAAAAGAAATTTTATTTTTTGATAAAGATTATAATAATTTTAATCGAGGGGAAGGGAAAGAGAATAGGCGAATAAAAACATAAAATCAAAGGGACGTTGAAACAAGAAATATCGACACTCCAAAAATTGAGGGGGAAGAATACCAAAAGGAGCGGCTAGGAAGAGAGGGTAGGGATCCAACAACTGCTAATTTTCTAGCCATCATCTCTATTGAGATTGTTTGGCCTTCTTTCAATCTCAATGACTTCCCTAAATTTCCGGTGATGAAACTGAGCAACCCTAGAAATAACACGAGCCTCCTTAATACACACATGATGCTTTGTATTTTCAGCATGTTCTGCTAAGGCAGAAGACCAGGTCCTCCCATGTTTTAAGTTGGTTGAGTGCTCATTAATCCTCCGATTAATAGAACGACCAGTCTGGCCAATGTAGGGGGTCCCACAAGAACAAGGAATAACATAGACACCTTTCATGTCTTTGAGGTCGACCGGGTCCTTTACGGACCAGAGGGAGCTACAGATCGTGATAAGGGGTCTAAAGGTAGAGGGAACATTATGCTTCCTAAGAATCCTGGCAATCTTATCAGTAGTCCCTTGGATGAAAGAGAGATGAACCCTTGAGATTCGATCTTTAGGGTTTTTCTTGATCAATTAATTCTTGCCGAATTTAAGGAAAGCTTTCTTACCGATGTGCCTACAATAGCCATTATTAAAAAAGACATTAAGGAGGTGGGCCTTCTCTTTATCGAGGCTCTTTTCATCAGAGATTCTCAGTGCACGAGTGGCAAGTGTGTTGAGAACGCCTAACTTTTGAGTCAGGAAATGATGAGAGATGGCATGAAGATACTGTTCAGTGTGTGTTTTCTTTCGAAATACTTGGTGGGAGAATGAGCCATCACTATTCTTTGAAATGAGAACATCAAGGAAAGGAAGGCATCCATTGACTTCCTGTTCCATAGTGAACTTAATGGGGGGATATATTATTGAGATGATTGAAGAAAAGATCCAATTCTTCTTGGCCATGAGACCAAATGACATCAGTGTCACCCACAAATCTCTTCCAGAGCTTGGGCAAGAGGCAGGTTGAGACCAAAGCCTTGGATTCAAAATCTTCCATAAAAAGATTAGCAACAACAAGAGATAGGGGGAGCCCATGGCAACACCATGGGTTTTCTCATAGAACTCACCTTCAAAGCTGAAAAAAGTGGAAGTTAGACATATCTCCACTATCCAAGAAATATCAGGGTTTGTGAGCTGGTTAATAACAACAATGGTCTCATTTATAGGAATGCACGTGTAAAGGGAGACCACATCAAAACTTATAGAATATCCCCCGGGTCAAGCTTTATGCCCTTAAGTTCTTCAACAAAGGATGTATAGTCTTTGACGAAAGACTCTATGAGGCCAACCAAGGGCTTAAGCTTTAAGGCAAGGTATTTAGCAAGAAGGTAAGTAGGACCACCAATGGTATTGACAATGGGCCTAAGGGGAGCCCCCTCCTTGTGAATCTTTGGAATCCCATATATCATTGGAGTAATGGGGTTACTCTCAATGAGTTCATGGTAAAGAGAACCCACAAAGTTATTGAACTTGATAGCATTAGCCACAGTTCTAGAGATCTTTTTCAAGGGATTCTTGGACAGCTTTTTATAGCTTTCAGTGTTACAAAGATGATCCAACATCTTCTGGTGATGGTCCCCTTTGTTAAGGATTACCACAACTCCTCCTTTGTCAGCTCTTAGAACAACGATATCTTTGTTCTGGTTTAAGGATCTGAGGGCATCAAATTCATCCTTGCTGCTGGGGGGATTTGCCTTTGCCCAGAAGATTAAGACCTTCTTCTTTGGGGCTAGGGAAAAATTAATACCTTTACCAAAAAGATTAAAAATGGAAGGGGGAAAAGAAAAACTAGAAAGATTGACAACCTTATTATTACGAGATGGAGGGGGGAAATTGTTATTCAAATTATTATTATTATATTTCTTATAAGTAATACCTTTATTATTATCTGCATCCCGTTGTTAATTTTATTATTAATTGTTAGGCTTATAACCACTAATATGTTCCAAATTACTGGAGTTAAAACTATCCTCCTCCTCCTCCTCTTCTTAAGACCTTTACCCAGAAGATTAAAAACAGGAGGGGGAAAAGAAAAACTAGAAAGATTGACAACCTTATTATTATGAGATGGAGGGGGGGAATTGTTGTTCATATTATTATTATTATATTTCTTATAAGTAATACCTTTATTATTATCTGCACCCCATTGTTAATTTTATTATTGATTGTTAGTCTTATCATTATAACCACTAATATATTCCAAATTACTAGAGTTACAATTATCCTCCTTCTCCTCCTCCTCAACGTACCTTTGCAACCATCCTCCCATGAACCACGCAATGGATCAATTGAGACTGGATGAGGAACAGGTGAGGCCGGCATAACCCCCCTCCTCCTCCTCCTCCTCTTCCTTCCTAGAGCTCAACGTACCTTTGCAACCATCCTCCCACAAACCACGCAATGGATCGATTGAGACCAGATGAGGAATAGGTGAGGTCAGCATAACCCTCCCCTCCTCCTCCTCCTCCTCCTCCTCCTCCTCCTCCTCCTTCCCAGAGCTCAATGTACCTTTGCAACCATCCTCCCACGAACCACGCAATGGATCGATTGAGATCGGATGAGGAACAAGTGAGGCCAGCATAACCCTCCCCTCCTCCTCCTCCTCCTCAAATGCATAGGGCCGTCGGTTGGAGGATAAATTGGAACACCAAAAGGGTGGTTGGATCGCAACAAGATAAGAAACAGAGGGGAGCGAGCTTCTTCAACAGTTTTAGGAGGATATACAAGAATGTCGGAAGGTCTGTCCAAATAGAGTAGGGCGGAGTGTAATGCTATCCCTGATGAGCTAGATGTTGAATATGCAGGGCAGTCAACTGGAGGATAAACTGGAATGCCAGAAGGGTGGTCGGATCACGACAAGATAGGAAACGGAGGGGAACAGGTTTCTTCGATAGTTTTAGGAGGATATACAAGAATGACGGAAGGTTGTCCTGATTGAGAGATGATGAGAACCGGAGGGGAGCAGGCCTCTTCAATAGATTTAGAAGCCAGAATCGAATCCACAGGTAGGTGGGAAGCACCAAAAGAATTGAAAACCCAGGGTTGAAGGGTAGACCGTTGATCGGCCGAAAGCCGGCTATGAGAGATTGCAACAACTAATGGGACAGGGCCATCGCAAGCAGAAGGTTCATGGGTTAATTTCTGAAACTTTGAAGCCTATTTTTTCCTCCAGAGATCTTCCATACGTATGCATTTAAGAGTTGAACACGCATCAATTTTGGCCCAGAGGGATGTTGAAATCAAGCCCGAAAGTTCCAAATGCAAATCTAGCAAATTCCGAGAGACCAGATCTAGGGTTTTCCTAACTCTGTTAATCTCAAATCTCAGCAATGCTATACTAGTCTTTAGAAAGACTCGATGGTTCTGAGGAGTGTGGAGTCGATGATTAATTTGGGCCAAAACAAGGATGGTTGAGGAATCTCTGCATCTTTTAAGAAACGCTAGATCTGTCTTCAACTTCAAAACCTGCAAGCCTGCCCATTCAAAACTTCGATGTGATTTACGCTGAAAATTTTTCTTAAAAAACTTGATATGGATCATAGAAGCTTAAATTCAACAATACAATAGACAATCATGAAGCCTAGTTTATGTATGAGAAACATGGAAGCATAAAGTATGCTTGCCAATTGTTTGATAAATGTTTGAGGGAGACATAGTCACAATGATTGTGATGATTTCAGGGTATGCATAACATTGCAATGATGAGGGTATTGAATCAACTTTGCTAAAAATATTATTGTTTGTCCATTCTGGTAGCGGTGGAGAATATTTGTAGACTTATGATTTCTATGCCGAATGTAAGAAATCCTTGTAACATTGTCATTCTTATTGTGAACAAACAAAGCAGAAAATTGGGTTCAGTTGGGAAAACACGTGGGATGAAGTGGCAGGTCGTTGAAAGATTCTATAATTCTGGAGCCTTAAAATATGTGTGAAATGCCACAAAATTGAATCATTTCACCTCACTACCATATCCACAAGACGCATTGAACTATCGAAAGGTATGCAATGTGCATGAGTTTAAGGGATGTGCACCATATGTTTGAACAATAAAACTTGTATAAAAGCTCCAAAGGAGTTATTGATTGGAGTTTACAAGTTGAATGTAAACATTAAAAGGTATGGAATGGGTTTGCTTAAGTAGTAAACTGACTAACAGAAAGAAAGATCGGCAGGATTTTCCCATGCCACACCTTGAATAACCATTTGGTTTATTTAAACATAGTATGCACACAAATTTCTTCAGATGAAAGTCAGGACATTGCACTTAAGAATTTAAAAATTAAACATAATCGAGGTCATGGTGAGTAGTTGCAAAAGAAAAACTTATAAGTTAGACAAGTTCCTTATAAATAGAATCAAAATCCAAAAGCATCTTCCAGTTTTATTAAACTCACGATTTTGATGATGTGAGAGAGAGAACAACCATCGATACATTTGGAGCAATACAACCAAAATTCCTGATTAAATAACAAATTATTTTGGCGGATCCCTGCTCTGATCTCTATAATTTATATAATATAATATATATATATATAATAAGATATCTAATTTCCTATATTAAATAATAAAAGATATTTTAATTTAATTTAATCTCTAATTATAATAATAAATTAAATAATATCTACTTTAATTTATTAAATTTAAAATTTAAACGTATATTATATTAAATAAACAATATCTATATTATGATTTTATAGATAAATAATATCTATATCATATAGATTTAATTATTTAATAAAGACTAAATCATTATTTTGTTTAATATTATTATTAGTTTTTATACATTTTATTTATTTATTCTATTATAAACATTTTAACTTAATAATAAAAAATAAAATAATTAATATTAATATTAATAATAACTTTTTTAATTAAAATTAAACAAATTAAAGCTAAAAAAAATAGAAACAAAATAATAAAAAATAGAAGATAAATAACTTAGTCAAGTTGGCTGTTTTTTCTAACGGCTAGTTAGTTGCTCTCTTCATCTATTTATTTTGGAGTCATCTAAAGAGGCGGAGGAATTGCTCGCCAATACTAGTCAGAATCCGGGCAAAAATATTTCAAAAAATCTGGTAAAGGCAGTGTTTAAATGGTGTTTTTGATGGTGGAAATGGATTCAACACCATCAAAAACATCCAAGACACCTAAAATTTTGAAGTTTAACAACTATAACATGGATTTAGAAAAATCCTTGCCGGATTTTCTTTAAATATGACCAGAATTTTTATAACTTTTCGAGCAACTCCTCTGTCTCATTAAACTACCCAATTTATTTCAATGCCTGGATCTGATTCATCATCTTATCATGAATATAAACCACACTGGATGGTAAACGCGCCAACTAAATTGCTCCTATGTAATTGTTTCTGAAAGAATGTGTTATAAAATTATTTTGGTATTTAACATGTACATAAAGATGGAATAAAATGTAGTCTGTTGGATTGCAACCATTGTAGCATATGCCCGAATAGGGTGTATAGAGACTCTGCACAAAGTGTTTGTCAAAATTCCTGATCTAGATGTGTATCAGATTCATAGAATTGATTATCTAGCTATCACAATATTAAACCTCCTTCGTCTAAGGCCTAGGTTACAGATATTGGATTTAATTCAACACTACTATATGCATGATGCTTGTCATTCATGGTGGAATCATCATAAACAAAGCTGTGATCCAAAAAATTGGTGCGTTTTGCACAAAGTTTATCATTTCATGCTGGTCCTCTTGGGTTATATTAACTGTTACAGTCCACATCCAACTTACCTCCATAGTGTGGGAAGGAAATAAATTAGCATCGTTGTTATATCATTATCATCACAGAAATAAAGAGATTTCTCCACAAACCTGATGTGATAGCCAGCCTTAAAACATTAATAATGCTATATCTACTCGAAATTTATCTCAAGTCAATTCACATCAACAGATGGGGATCAATGGTGTTTTGGTAGCAACTTGTTCTTCCTGCACAGAGGACATTTGGTCTTAGCTCCACATCAAGGACATTTTAACCATGGAAAAAATAGAATGTCAACTAAGAATTATTTGCAATGGCAACATGAGCTCATGCTACTTTTTCCAGGCTTATATAGGCAACATCTTTTGGTGACAGGGTATACGAGGGATTGTTTCCTGTATAAGTCCGGTACCCATCCTTGGAAGCGCAGGCAGATTTATTTCATGGTTATTGCTCTAGAGATCTTAGGTTTCTGGAAACTAGATTAGACCTACATAGGTATCAAAGAATGACTTCAAGTAGCACTGAAGCAACTTTCCAATCAATGTAAGCATCTACAATAAGTAGATTCTCAAGTTCCATGTTCAGGGAGACGTTGGAATTGGTAGCAGGAGAGGTTCTTCTCAAGTAAATACTAAAAAGCATCATTTCTTTCAACTGACTTTGTGCCTCAGGCTAATGATTGAATCAAAGATAGCAAAACTATGAATCTGGCTCAAATGCTTCTTGATTTCATCAACTCAAATTTGTCTGATTGGAACATTACAAAATCGGTTTATTACCCTTGTGTGCTTCAACTAATTGGTAATTTTTTCGTCATCACCTCTGAACTATGGTACATATAGCAAGATAAAAATAATATTTGTAATTGATTGTAAGCAAGACGATGAGCATGTTGGAATTGATTTTGAGGCATATATAACTCAAAAAGGTTTTCCAAAAGTGGAATTCCAGAATGAGCAAATGGAGGTTGATATGTTTGAAGGAAATGTAGATCGAATTGGGGAAGACAGTAAACCATGAGGCGTGGAATAAGCCAGTTGAGTTGGAGGATACTCTTGAAAGATGTTATTGACTCATTAAATAAGGTCTTGAAGATGTTCAAAAAGAATTTGGCCTTCGAATCTTAGAATAGGAAATGTGTTCACATCTACCATATTCCTCCCATTGATGAATTTGTCCCTGTGCCTAAAGAGTGTGGTAAAGTTGAATCTGGTCATCAAATATGTAACAAAGGAAATAGTATATTTTCTCGGCAAGCTACAATACCCTAGAATTAGGATTGTGCAACAAAATCCCAAGGAGTGTGATTTTGTGCAACAAGATGAGTGGTTGAATTTTGATGGATTAAGACTGGTTGCAAATGTTTATACTTTATTCGATGATTTCTCAATCCAACTCAGTTGTAGTTTATACAAAAATTCTTACCCAATAACATCCTCAATTTAGTTTAGTTAAAGTTCAAATAGGACCAAAGGCCTTCGCAATGTTATATGCCTCAAGTCAGTTCAGTTGCAGTGCAAACAAGCAATATAAGGTATGTTTACTGACTTCAAGCTTTTGTAAATCAATTTCAAATCAAAAAATAGCGAGTTGATGTATTAAATACCATTTTCTCTAGACAAATTGAAGAGGTATATATTAAAAAGAAATATTCTAGCATAACAGTTGAAAGAACATAAGCATTTTAAAAATGATCCCGGTAAGGGGAGTTTGGACATTGGAAATGGACATGTTCAAGTTCAGAGCTAACCTGTTTTTGAGATTGAACATGATTATTTGAAAATAAAAGACAAAAAATATAGCATCTCATCCTCGCTTAAGAGGACTTGTAGGTCTGCAATAGCCTATTTAAGAAAAAATTGTAACAACTTACAAGTGTAAGTGCAATTATCCCACTCTGCAAGTGCAAGTGGTATCATGCTAAATAATTGAAAAAGTTGTGCAACACTACAAAGGTCTCCAACAGTTTCAATATCATTCACCTTACATAGCAAAGAACTTTAAGCTACATGGGTTTTGATGAACTGTATCTTTGTGGTGGTTAGCATATGCCCTCAGGTGATAGATCTTTCCAGATGGCTCATATATAGTATTTGAAATCTAAATAAAGATGGCAGAGCTACTACAACTGTAAACAATATTATTGGAAAAGGATGGCTTCCTACCAGTTGAAATTTAAATGAATTGGAGCGGGATAGAAAAAGAAAATATGTGATGTGATGAGATTATGATGTGAAAAACCAATTACCTGAAGCACTAAATCCTTTACCCCATTGATTACCAAATCAGAATGCTAAGTCAGTTTGAACATGGCAGTGGTGTATACATTTTTGTGGCAATACATTTTGAGGTGGTAAGACATATTGTGATCCTTACAGCAAAATTCTAATCTGGGCAATATATTTTGAAGTAGAGAAAATAGTACTAAAGAGATGGAGATGTAATCAAGAGATAATATAATCTATGTGCTTATATTGCAAAGAGAAAACAAATACAATTTGAAACTCCAAGCAGTTTACTAATCTGGAGATGTTGATATTAATGACTAAACTTATCTCAGGTAGCTAGAAATCAATACAGTATTCTAGTTCTTGTATATAGGCCAGAATTGCTTGCATGGTGACTCATTTTCATGGAAAAAAGGTTAAGGTAATGTGAAAGAAAGGAAGAAGACTACTATCAGAAACATCACAAGTGATTTGTACTTGTACCATACCTTGATGGTTTTTTGAAAGTATATAAAATAATATGATCCCTATATTTTATAGTAGTTGGACTGCAGTTTTAGTCATTAGAATGAAATCAAAGCGTTGAATGTCCAGATGCAGGATGTTTTGGTTCACAAGGATGTTTTGTTGAAAAATAGGGTCTATACTCGAAGAATACCTACCTTTCACAACAACAGGTAAAGATTCAATGGTTTAAGAGCACTACTTTTAGGTTTTCTAAGGAATTGTCTCCAGAAGAACATCTCTAGGTAGTAGATTTTCCAGCAGAGGGTGGCCTAAAGAATATGCACGCATCTGCAAAGGATAGGGTCATGATAATAGGTTCTAGTATTCCTTTCAGATCCACCAACAATGTTGATGTGACATGGGAGTTGTTTAAGGTTGCAGAGGTTCATGATTCAATTGATGTGGCTAAGGATTATCCCTCTGTCTATGTTGGGGACAATTTTAAAGATATGCTGGCAACAATTGTTTCGTTGATGTAGCTATTGCCTTTTGTTGATGAGCAAAGAAAGAGAAGATCGTTGTAGGCAACACAGATTTGTGGTTTTCTTAATAGAGATATAAATAATTAACCAAATATTGTTTACGCATGCTTTAAGAGCAGAATTTCCCTGCAATAATCAATGTGCATTTGTGCAATATAATTTGGAGTGTTAGCATCTATCCTTAGGGATGCAAATGGGCATAGATTTTGTTTACTTTCCGTCATAACAGGATTTGAAGAGATATGGATACATAGGTAATACCATAGAGCTTCTAAATTGACAAAGCATGTTATGCATGTGTGTGGTTGATTGACATTTAGCAGAGCGGAGTACTAGTCAGTTTGGCTTTGACAGAGCCAAAGAGTTGTTGTTTGAGTGCCAATCATAATTGGAGAAAAAATCTAGCGATATAGATTTGTGACTTGGTTCCACTACAAAACAAGACGCAACCTGGGAATGTATATGGCTATAATTAGGAAGGTGTATCAAAAGCTAATTACCTTCCAGTGGCAGCTTGGTGAAGTGTAATGCAACCATGAAGATAAGTATTTATTTATGAATGTAAATTTATTTTCGAGTAACGCTTACATTTTAGAGTTGAAAATTCTTGATAATAACATAAATGTTATGTGATAAAAGATTATAACATATCTTTTTCTTGATGGATAATTAGGAATGATTGAAGAACAAAGGCATGCAATGAGTCCCTACTAGAAAGGAGAGATTACAACTGAATGTTTGTATAATGGACTAAGTATAGTGCATAAATATGTGGGAGGATAATGTAACAGCTCCAAGATGATCCCTGTATGTACTTGTACACATTATTATTAGGCTGGTGAACTGAGTTCTTTGGGGCATGTGTGGCTATGTTTTCTATGCTATTGAGGCTTGCATGCCTATGTGGAGGTATGCTTGAGGTTGGAGTGCTTGTGTGGTTAGGCGAGAGAGCCTATGAGATAAAAGGTTCATGAGCCTCGCAGATGTAACTTTCAAATTCATTGTTGGATTATGATTATAGTGAGAAGGGAGGACGGGGAGGTTGCTAACTGCGTATAATGGTCAATTTTAACAATTGAAATAATTCAATCTTTTTAAACATCAATCATTTATGAAAGACATGAGAACACCAGATATACATGGAAACCCTCAAAGGGAGAAAACCACAAAGCTTATGTGTAAGAATATTCTCGTAGGAATCAACCTACTCTTACATCAATTCATTGGCACCAACCACAAGGAGACACCCATCACCTGATCTTATAGGAACCAACATGAAGGAGACACTTATCTCCTGATTTTATGGGCACCAACTTGAAGGAGACACCTATCCTCTAATTTACATTGATTTTGTGTTTTGTTATGCCTCGTTCCTCTCAACTGTACACTCTGCTCTATAGTTCTGCACACAACTTCAACTTTGATCTTCTCAATACTCCACACTTCTCTCTACTCTATACTTTCTAGTTCTGCCAATGCCTTTATTCATTATAGGGCTGATTTACTACACGGATTTACCACTGCACCTCTCACTTATTTAGCACTTTGCTCTAGTCACTATCTCACCTTTTACTTGATCTGCTACAACTCTCTTAGTCTCACTGATTTTGGCTATTCTTCCTAAGTACTTACTCTCTTCACATATGCATAGTTTCAAGAAAAATTTCAATTGTTCAGCTCTATATTTATAGATTATTGCTTCTTTTACCATGGGTATTGATTCATGGCATTAACCCATATCGTAGGAATTAATTGGGTTTCACTACTCCTTAAACTGCTATGTTCATTTCTTTGCTCATGGCATCGAGATTATGTTTCTCATTATTTGTATGGTGTTATTTAAAGGATAACTCCCTTTTGTCCAACCTTTTACTACTTGTGCCCTTCACATATGCCCATGTCCATAACCACAAGCCCATCATACTAGGACTTTGAAATATCAAAATCCTTTTCCTTCTACACCTCCCATTGTGGTGATGATTAGCCCTTAGAGACTACTCTTTAATGCTCTACGACCATGGTTTGTGACTGTACTCTTTACACGCTGGCCCTGCAATATACCAAAATTGTTCCTAATCTCGTAGCCCTTAGGTGCTAGACTTTAACACCTTGTAACCCGATGTTTTGACCCATAACTTACATATTGGACACTAGTAAAAATCTTTAGCTCTAGGCTCTAAAACATTAGGCTCCCACAACTGCATGCTATGACCTTGTCCCTATCTCTATACCAGATATAATTTTAACTCTTTAGCTTTGAGTATTAAATGCTTAATCACCTATGATTGAGTGTTGTGAACTTGGTCTTATCATACTTCTCCAATATGTTCCAATCACAAATGTCTCGGTACTAGTACTTTAGCTCTGAGTTCTAAGTTTTTAGGCCCTCAAGACCGTGTGTTGTGACCTTGTTCTTAACATACTGCTCAATAGACAAATTTGAACCTGATGAACTTATCCAAGTTGCCTATTGTTGATGGCATTTTTCTCGTCACACTAGACCAGTGCATACTAGAGGCTCTAATTTTGGTCCATTCTAGTACCCTGGTACTCTAGTATCCAAATACAAGGCCCATAAGGGTTAAAACTTTGGATATGAAAATTTTGGCCCATAACTTTGGTTTCCAATTTTTCGGCCAAAACGAAATACACAAGAAAGCTTTACCAAACATGATCCTAGTGTGAGTCCTAAGGCCTTAGGGCCTACCATTTCAACCCATTGCAACCACCTCCTCCCACATTTACCCACTTTTACAATCTCTCCAATGTAAACATGAGCTGAGAGTTACTATGACATGACTCAACCTCCAAGTTCCAGTTATAGAAGTGGGGCTTACAAATCGAAACACATACTACCACCCCTTACGGACATTAGATCATTTAGTATTCTGAAAACCACTCTTGGTGATCAATCCCTGAGCTGGAACTCATTTTCACAAGCTTGACACCCCAACCGCACCCATAACACATTGTGCATGCGCTTATGAGGCTCCAACAACACCCATAAACCTGCCTGCATGTTGAAATATGTAACTAGGTTCGGTCTTCATAATGACATATGTAATCATGATTTTATGTATTTGATGTAATGAGAAAAATAGTTTTTCTATTATTTTCTTAGGGCATGGGTTTCATGTTCAAGAGGAATTTATTTTATAGGTCAAAGTTCCTATTGAGAGCTTCTAGGGCTTATGAGTCATTGTCATGTAAGGAAGACCCTTCTTGGGCATGTTACATATTGTAAAATGAATTTATTTGAGTCATTATAAGATTCAAAAAGGCCCTCCAAGACCTAGTCACAAGTGCACAACAAGTCGGCCTTCAAAATGAGTTATAGACCTATCTAGAATGAGATGTCAACCTAACCATGATGACAAGTCGGTTCAAATAGATGGACAAGATGACTATGTAAAGGAGGACTCAACCTCACTTGAAAGGTCTCATTCAAGCATCAAAAAGGAAGAAAGAAGTGTGAATAAAGGAGAGAAGGAAGCCTCTCATCCAACGAAGAGAACGAGAAGAAGATCAAAGGTTTTTAGCATTGTTTTTGGGTCCCTCTACTCGCACGTGTGATTGCAGCTAGGGTTTTTGTAGTAGGGGTACATCAGTCTTCTAAGGAGCCGAGATAAAGGTCAAGAAAAGGGCATCATTACTATCCAAAGTCATAAGGAGAAGTGTGCTAGCAAAGCGAAGGAGAAAAACCACATAAATCTACTCAATCAAACTCACACTTGTGACATCTTGATAGTTGTAGGTAGGCTGAAAATTACATGTTTGTGAAAATAGGCCAAAATTCCAGAGAAGCCGAAACCAGAGGTGTAGAAGTCAATTTGATTAGCGTTGACTTGAAGAAAAAGAAGAGTTGTTTAAGGAAGCCTTGTAACATGGTCTTGGAGAGGTTCTTAGGTCAAGGGTCTTGGTCTTGGAATTCATCAATTGAAGATTCTATAAGAAGAAGAATTCGATGGGTTTCCCTCTCAATATTGGAAAGGTTTTGGCCCTGGCTACTCACCTATATCTTGTGTCCGTTGTCTCATTGTTATTTATGTTTTTGGTAGCTATTTGATGAAGAAGATCTCATAGTATTAATCAAGAAAAAGAAGAACCTAATTAAGAAAAGTAAAAAGTCTTCACAAACAATTATCAAGTAAGAGAAATCACTTACTGCTCGCTGCCCTAGATTTCTCAACATGGTTTCAAAGCTAAGGTGACAGATCAAGGAAGGGAAAATCAATAAAGGGCACTCAAGGACTAAAGTTCTAGAAGATCATCAAAGGTATCAATCATCAAGAACGATCACTAACCTTGAAGGAATTCAAAACCCTAGATCGATCAAAGAAGAAATCTACACTTGAAGCATGCTTGGGATCCTCCCTTTATCATCACTTCAAAGAAGGAAACCTCAAAGACCCTATCTCTACTTAAGAAAGGAAGGATTATGAATTAAAGCACATTGAAGCCTCCACATCAAGGAAAGTAAGAAGGAAGGTATTGTCATCGTCATCAAAGGATTCAAGGTGATCTCCCTCTCTTTGGGGTCAAGAATCACTTTTGAAGGAAGACATCTTCTCCAAGAAGAAATCTTCGAAAAACATACCATCAAATCCGAGAAGGAAGTAGATTTAAGATATTGTCACCAAGGAGTATCTTCACAATTAAGTATCTTTATCAACATCTAAATGTATAAAAATGTCTTTTTGCAAGGAAAGCAACAAATTGGTTGGGTCTTCAAACTTTCTTGTATGGAAGAAGAGGACTAATTTGATCCTCATAGAAAATGCAGTCGTGGAACATGTTAAGGGCTCAATCATAAAACCTCTGAAGGAAGAATATCAAGCTCTTGCAAAGTACATGAAAGGGGAAGTAAGGGCTCAAAGGATTCTTATCAAGGATCCCCTCATTCCCTATATATCAAAATTAGAAACATCAAAAGAAATATTTGACAAACTTGTAGAATTGTTATCCGTAAGCACTGCAGGAGAAGTGGTCTCGTTAAGACAAGAACTCTACAATATGAAGATATCAAAATATGAAGGAATAACCTCATACTTTATGAGGATGTCTTAAATAAGGGACCAACTATAAGAGTTGGGAGAGATAATGTCTGACATGGAAATGACTCTTATAGTACTCAATGCACTACCACAGGAATGGGGTAACTTTACATCAAGCATTTATGGGAAGAAGGAAGCTACTCCATTTAGTGATCTATGGTCACTATGCAAAATTGAAGAAACCAAGTGGAAGGAAAAAATTGATGTAGGATCAAATGAGAAAACTCAAGCATATGCTGCCATGGAGAAAAGAAAAGGAAAGTTCGGGAGTTTTGGTCCTCATAAAAAGAAGAACATGTTGAAGGTTCAATGCTATGGCTGTAATGAATATGGGCACTACAAGAGAGATTGTCCAAATCTCAATAAGTACAACAAAAAAAGACGAAGAGAAGATGCCCATATCACTAAAGAAGTGGAAGAAGTTGAAAAGAAGAAATCCAAGGAGGAAGTAAAATATCTCTACTATCATTGAGATAGCCTTCTTCACCTAATTCTTTTCAAGTTTAATTTTCAAATTTTCTTTTGTATAGTATAACTATCATGGTAGGAGTAATCAGAAGCATGATAGGATGCATCATTTTTGGAAATGGAATCCTAGGAGCATATGACTAAATCAAGAGCTCAAGACATCATCATAAGAAGCTTGAAAGATAACTGAAGTAGGATTCTATGAGAGTCATCACTAGAAGGAAGTAGTTCCTAGTAACCTCATTAAAATGATAAGTATCACTTATGGGTAGAAGTAAGTCATCTAGTATAGAAGTTATCATAGATCATTGGGAAGAAGCATCTGCAAGGAGAGGAATCAGGTTCCTCTGCTAGAATCTTCATTAGAAGGTTCATCTCTTGAAATATGCCTCGCTAAGAATTCCACTTGGGACGAGATTCATTATTTAAGAAGAATGATGGTATGATGAAAAAGGAATGCAGTAGTTCAAATATGATTGAAGCACTCTCAATTAAGGACAAGAAGCTACTAAAGGAAGTCTAGATGACAAAGGAAGAAAAGAGGTATGTATGCATATGTTGAAAAATCCAAGTCATTTCATTATGTAGTTGCAAATAGTAAGAGTGCATGAGCATGATCAAGGGAAAAGGGTCTCTTTCATTAAAAAGGATGCATAAAGGCATGGATCACATATTAATTAGATGAAATCAACATAATATATCCTCATATGGAATATGAGGTGGCTGAAAAAACGAAGGAACTATGTTATGAAACCAGCTCACAAAAATATAGAAAAGAGAGATAAACGCCTTATAATTCAACCTCTTCGAGGGGGCAACCTCCTTTACATTACTGTTGAGCCTCAAAACTGTTCTTTCCCTAGCAACTCTTCTCATCCCTCTTTCTTTGTTTTTCAATGAAGAAATGCATTCCTATCATCAATGACTAGTATATATTGCCTTAAGGAGAACATTTAGTGATTTACATGTTATGCTTTTATGTTTTTCTATTTGAATAAATTTTTGTCTTTTAGCTATGGAACGCAGCCTATTCTGTAGCTAATGGGTTGTTCCGCAGCTACTTCCATGCTTTAACAGGTTCCAGGTGTCAGGAGGAGAAACTAACTACATGGGCAGCTTGGAAATCATCGTGACATGGACCGTGTTCTATTCACCTAGCCCAAGTTGACAAGGAAGATGGTACAAGACTCTAGTCAATGGAGAAGTCAAATGTAGATACCAAAGGCAATAGGACTCTGTTTTGTGGATAATCAACACGTTTCACAGTGATGGGAAGCATTATCCGAAACAACTTCCTGAACCCACAGACTCCAACAGCCATCTGTGCAACCGAATCCAACAACCATCATCTTGGATTTATGTCTCCAGCAGCCAAGGAAGAAAATTTTGTGTGCCTGTCTTCTCATGTTTTTGGCTGTAGCTTATTTTTCTCCACAAACAGTTGCATAATTTTCTTATAAATACCTGTGTAAAGAACTCAGAAGGAGTTCGAATTTCCTCATGTATTAAGCTCAAACTCACTGTTTTGTAAATTTTGAAAAACTCATTTTCCTGTTTTAATATGAAGACCACATGTTTTATGGATATATGAAAGAGTTTCTTGGAGATTGATTAAGCACGCATAACCTGATCAGTTGCAGAGGGCCCCTGCACTGACTGAGATTTTATTTCATTTTGTTTTTTCTTTTCTAGATAAACTGTAAATTCATCATTTCCTCTCACAGTGTTCATAATCATTTTCATATTAACCTTGTTTATAATGCAATCCTTATCATTTTCTTACTAATGCAGAATAGCTTCTTTTTGCAGTTGAAATTTAGTAGTGTAACGTAGTTTGTTTCATTTATTATTTCACTGGTCTTTAAGTTTTCAATTAGACTGATCACTGCCATTACTGTTCTTGCAATTTTATTAATAGTTTATCAACTCATGGTGTTAATGAATGTTTCTAAAGAGCCCTTCTAGTTAATAACTCATCTTAAACTAAGTGGTTGAATACTTCATTCATACAATGAGTCGTTTCTGCATTTTTGCATTTATTTTCTCTTAGAATAATAAAGTACATAATTCCTCAAAATGTCATCAAAAGGAGGTTTTTCTCTCAAAATTGAGAGGCAGAGTAACTAAGTACTTCAATTAGTTTTTTTTAGTTTCAATTTCACTTTCTGTTTTAAGTATTTCATTTAGTTTTGTTTTTGTAATTGATTAGATGGTAGTTGCAATTTTTCTTTTTACTTTTTAGTTCATGATTTGGAAATAATGATAAGGGCAGAAATAGAAACTCTGTTTTCATTTCTTGATTAAACTTTGCTTCCAAATCTTACTTAAGCTCTTTTAATTCTCGTTTCTTTAGGTTCTTAGCAATCTTTAAAAAAATTAGATTTAAGATTTTGTTAGTTATATTGTAAATCATTAGGGATTAAAGGACCAAAAACCCCCAAACACAACATAAAACACAAAAACAATGAAGTAAGAAGGGTCATCTAGCACAAATAGTGCACTACACTTCATTAGTTTATGATACCCGGATTGATAATTTATGTAAAGCAATTTAGGACATTAAATTGACCAAACATTTTGGCACCGTTTCCGGGGAAGTGTAACTAGGTAGCCTTATCTCTTACATAAAAAAATAAAAAAACAATGACATGCATAGAGAAAGAGACTCTAGGGGTAGATTTATAGCTAGGGGAAGAAGTTCGATTCCTACAACACCACCTACTCCACCGAGAGCAACAAAAGACACACCTCCATCCCAAACTCATACTCCCAGCCATAGGACTCCTGAAATTCCAAGGGCAGAAATCCAATCAAAAGAATCTCCTACGTTTTCTACCAAGAATGTCCTAGGGGAGAAAAATTTCGAATCTCCAACAGCAGGAATAGTTTTTCTTACCTCCACAAGAGAGCCCATTATAGTTGAAGAATTAGGAGTATTGGGTGCAGAAGAAGAAGTAGAACCTCTCTCCCATAGTCCATTAATAGAAGAACCAGAGGAGGAGGGAATAACCTTGCAAGTTGAACCCTATACTGACTCTGAAGAAACTAAAATGGTAGAAGAGGAACAAGATGGAAAATTCTCACTGTTTGGAGGAGGGGGTAGAGGGAGAGGTAGAGGAGATAATGGAGGAGGTAGAGGTAATAATGGAGGAGGTAGAGGAAATAGGGAAATAGATAACTCTTTTGGATTCCCTATAGTGGATGAGGAAGCACATATCACAATGAAAAATATCTCACCATCTGTCCTCCCAAACTTCTATGGGTTGAGAAGTGAGGACCCTAAAACATTTTTGTTTGAGTTTGAAGTCTTGTGTAGAACTTATGACTATCTAGAAGACTCTCAAAAACTTAAATTGTTTCCTTCAACACTAAAAGGAGCTGCTTTGAAATGGTTCATGGGGTTAGTCACGCAATCCATTAGAACATGGAATGACATGAAAATGACATTTTTGGATAGGTACTTGGATTATTGCATGCCTACCAATCATAAAGATGAGGTGTTCAAAATGATGCAAAAAGAGGATGAAAACTTAGAAGATTTGATTGAGAGATTCAAATATAATTTGAAAAGAGCAAAGATGAACAATTTAGATGAAGAAACTCTGAAAGCTCTTTTATTAAAAGCCATTAGAGATGTGTGGATAGATATCATTAACATGATGGGGAAGGGAGATATCTCTCAACTTCCATTGAGTGATATAGGAGAACTGTGTGTTCATCTCTCAAGAGGGAAATCTAAAACAAGGAAAGGGTCGAGAGATCCTTCTCTTGTTAGAGAAAACAAATCTACAACTAGATCTGTAAGTAGGGCAGAAATTGGAAATATGCTTGATGAGTTTAAAACTGACATTCTAGGGAGCCTTAGTGAGCAACTAGACACCCTTAAAATTCAAAACAAGCAGAAAACAGAGGCTGATGCTTTAGCCATTTTTTTTTCCAAAATGCAGAAAGAAACATGTTCTAAGGGAATGTCCTTTAGATGCAAAAATTGTAGAAACCTGTATGATCTGTTCAAAAATCCATGAAACTAAGGGTTGTCCTTCAATCCCAGGTGTTAAGGTTGTCTTTCAAGAGGAAACAATCCCAAATTCTACAGAATCTCTTTGTTTTGTTGCATGAAGACCTTGGCAGGGGCCATAAAATTAGGGATTTAATAATAAATTGTATCTTCAGCCCCCACCAAACTCGAATCGTTGGCAGCATCCTTGGCCTCAACCTCAATCTCAATATCAATCTCAACCGTGGGCACAAGGGGTACAAAATCCTTATGGGAGATTTTCTCAATATTATCAATACCCTCCATCCTATCAGAATTATCCCCCCCACATAATCAACAACAAAATTAGTAGCCACAACTTCAAAATCAAAATCCTCAACTTTCATTTCCATTTCCACAACAACCTTCACAACAAAGCCAAAATCCTCAACTCTTGCTGCCATTTCAACAGAAATCAAATAAGCTACCTGCCCAACCATTACCAAGCCCCAATAATAAAAACCCTCAGAATGCTTACATGGTAGAAGGACAACAATTTCCAACTTACATGATTATTCCTCTAGATCTTAATGATGTTCAACTAAGATCTGGTAGGATATTAGAAAAGAAAAGACCTTATGTAGTTATTCAAGAACAAAACATTTCTAAGGAAGATTCTTTAAAAGTGAATAAACGTTTTGAGGAAACATCTCTCCAAAACCAAAACATTCTAAAAGAAAAACAAAAAGAACCAAAGAACACAACTCCTATCATTGATCAACCATCATCTACTTCTACACCTCCTTTTCCTAAGAGACTACAAATTGATAGAGGGGTAGAAAAACATATATTGTTGCCCAATTACGATTTTCTAGATGAATTGAAGAATGTATATATCAAAATTCCTTTGCTACAAGCCATTAGAGAAATTCCAATTGTAGCCAAGACAATAAAGGAGTTGAGCATAAAAAGACCTGGGAGAAAAGCAAAATAAACAAAAAGAATTCACTTGGTAGGAAAAATCGCAGACATAATGATGGGAAAAATTGCCATACATAAATATGTGGATCTTGGGAGTCCAATTGTCAAGACACATATAAATGGAATTGAAATTCCAAATACATTGATTGACTTAAGGGCAGCAATTAACATCATGAGTAGACAAACTATGGAGTAGCTTAAACTTCCCAATCTTCTTTACACACCTACCTTACTGCAACTGGCAGATAGATCAGTAATCAAACTAGATGGTGTTCTAGAAGAAATTTCAGTATCCTTAGATTCTTTGGAATATCCTGTTGATTTCATAATCTTAACTCCCAAGAATAATATAGGAGGACACCACTCATATTAAGAAGACCTTGGATGGCCACAACTGATGCTTTTATTAGTTGTAGATCTGGTGACATGTATATTTCTGATGGTAATTCAATAAATAAATTTACTTTGTATCATCCAGCAAAAGAAATCACGGAAATAGATGGCAAAGAATGGATTGGTGATGAAGATGATATTCAACCTCTCTTTACTATGTCAGAAATTAGTGAAGATAGTCAAATTTTGAATACATTGGAAAATTTTGAAACATCTTCAAAATATGATCATGCACAATTTCAAGAAAAATCTAATGTTGAATACTTGTCATCTAGGAAGATGTCTCTTTATTCTATGGAAGAGTTTGGTAGCTCTACAATTGAAATTTTCTAGGTAGGACATTGAACATAAACAAAACCTTGGAGAAACTACAACAAGAAGAGCTCACCAAAACATTACAAAAACATTCTACTGCGTTTGCATGGGAATACACCGACATGAAAGGCATTGATCCTAAGACTTGTATCCATCATATCTATATTGAGGAAAACAGTAGACCAATCAGACAACCTCAGAGAAGGATAAATCCAAATCTTAGGGAGATCGTAAAAGAAGAGCTCCAAAAATTACTGAATGTAAACTTCATTTACCCAATTTCAGATAGCCAATGGGTTTCTCCTTTGGTAATTGTGCTTAAAAAGAATGGTAAATGGAAGGTGTGCGTTGATTACCTAGAATTGAATAAAGAAACCCTTAAAGCTCATTTTCCTTTTCCCTTTATAGATCAAGTGTTAGATACATTAGTAGGTAAGAAGTATTTCTCATTCTTGGATGGTTTTAGTGGTTATTGTTGGCTTATTGGGCCCCGACCTAGGTTTGGAAGAGTTACTAGCCAAACAAATCCCACAACTACTGGCCCTTTAGGCAACAACCCGTAGATTGCGGATTGAGTTCTCACCCGAGGCAGCAGAGGAGGGTGCTAGAACCAAGTTTCTCCACCCTTCGGATGTCTTAATATGGTATGGTAGCTTCACGCTACTTTACCTCTATGTAGATCTGGAGTAAGGCACTTCCTTCGGAGTTATTATTTATGAGTTTGTTATAGATCAGATCTACTCTTTACAGTATTTAAGAAAACATTTAAACTTAAAACCTCGTGTGCGCAATTATAAAGAAAGATGTAAGCTCATATAATAGATTATGCATAAATTCATACCATAAGCAAATAACAAATCTGCATGAAAACACACAATGATTCCAAAACTCTTATCTTTATTGATTTTCTCTTCAATACAACCAGATCGGCCCTGTGCTCTCAGCTGTAGGGGTCATGCACACAGTTGCGGACTCTACCAAGCCTCTGTGAACACAGCTGCAGAGCCTCTGTCTACCCACCAACACCCTTGACTCGAACTTACAGATGCAGAAAATGTTGTCTTCACCAACCCATATCACTAAGATCCATAAAAAACAAGAATTGTCTTCTACCCTTAGAGCCTCGCTCTATTTATACATTCCCATGGTTTGTGGACCATGGGCAGGCCGACTTACTTCCTATTATTCTATACTATTTCTTGGGCGGACAACCCTTTGACTCGACCTATTACATTTTGCGCTGCGCATATTTCGGAGATTTACAATATTATTATCCTAACTTATAGGCTTTAAGCCCCAAAACTATTACGTAGGACCTCCGCTACCCAATAGTCTCCCAACACAATCATTTTGACTCATCCCGAGTCACTCGTCGGTGTAGTGAGACGTGCTACCTAGGCTCTGCGGTTCACCTCCCTGTGAGTGACGCACTTCGTTCTGTTGCTCCCTCTTTGTCTCCTACAAAGCTTCTTCCAGCTTCTGCTCCCTTGTCTTCTACTAATTCGCGCAACTGAAAATGCTCATTATTCTCTGCACAGAACACCCCCTCATAGGATTTTAGCTCTAGTTGGGGTGCCGCATACGGGAACTCCTCGTACCAACGCAGCCATTTTCCAATTTTGTATCTTCTGTACGCACTTCCTGCTGCAACTTGTGTTGCAATTTTGCAAGACCATTGTTGTTGTTTGTGAGATCCCAATTTTCAAGGTGCATCAAAGATGACTTGTTAACTGCAATTCCACCATTTTTTTCCGTATTTACAGCCTTTCCCTTATCTTTTATGGTTCACCGTACATCCCATCGGTGAGGTAGCGGCATCCAGACTAGTTTGGCTTCATGTCTACAAATTTCCAACACATCCTCTACTGTCGATGCTGAATTCTGTGCGGTGCCCACAGCTGTCAACACCGTCCTATTTAGAAAGCCCTGCATCTCCAATGACCATATCACAACCCTCGGGCTTACTCCTTGAGCATAGATAATGAATAGTTCCGTAGCAGTGGGAAGGAACAATAGCTTACTGTTCTCAGAAGTGTAGCTCGTTCGGTGGATGCCCCCTATGATTTATAAGTGTCTCGAAATTCAAATTCGTTGGCTCCTGTATTTTCTGGTGCCCTCATGCTAAGCTTGCGGCAGATCGGTCCAGATATGGCTCGTACCCTGTCTCTTAATTGCCCACCGCCCGCTCACTTTTGCCATAACTCAGACATCTTGTCATGAATAGTGACAGAAATGGTCACGTCTTTGCTTTTCAATGGAGCAGCGTAGCTCTTTCCACGCAACTGTGACCCTTGTGATAGACCAAGTCTATGCACACCCTGTTTGTCGTGCAGCTTCCCCTAGATTGCTTTATCATCTTGCACTCTCTTTCAACTAGTTGGAGCGATGAGACTGTCCTTCTGGCAGTTAATCAAGCTGTCGGACCACCCATGTGAAGCTTTAGGCGACTGCCATTTACTCTTCCCAGGAAGGGGTCTCCATTAAGCTTGGCAAGTTGGACTGCACCTCCATCTGTAACTTCTTTGACTACTAAGGTCCCAACTAGTGCATGCAGAGCTTGCCAGGGAATTTCTCGAACTTGTTGTCATATAGTAATACTAGATCATTCTCTTTGAACGTGCACATATTGATATGGCGATCATGCCAAGATTTATTTTGTTGCTTCTATACTTGCTGATGAAATTCAGCCAGAAATTGCTCCTCAAGTTCCTCTAGTGTCATGATCCTTTCTTCCAAAGCTCTGCGGTTTACCATCCCTATCACTGCTGCTATTTGTAAACTAGGTACAATGTACTCCATTGGCATGCTGGCTTCCTTGTCGTAGACTAACTGAAAAGGTGTCTGCCCCGTCAACTTCTTGCACATTGTTTAGTATGCCCATAACACAGTAGATATGCGCAAATCCCAATCTTTGCACTGCGCATTACATACCTTGGTCAATGTTGTCTTCGAAATTTTGTTAAACGCTTCAACGGTCCCATTTGCTTGTGGATGGTACGACGTACTCTATTGATGGTATATCTGAAATTCCTCAGTGAGCGCACTGATAGTCTCATTCAGGAAATGCGTTCTGTGGTCACTCATTAGAATTTGTGGACATCCAAATCACGTTAACACATTTTCGAACAAGGATTTCACAGTTGTAGTGGTCGTGAAATCTTTAACCGGTTGTGCTTCCGCCCATCGGGTCAAGTACTTTATCGCTGTGATGATATACCGTGCCCCCGTCTTTCCTGGAGGTGTGATAAGCCCCAAAAAATCGATCACCCATTTCTTGAGTGGTTGCAGCGTCATCTATGGCTTGAGCAACATTTCATCCCTCTGCGATGGTTTCCTAGTGCGTTGACATACGTTGTAGGCCCAATAGTATGCTTTTGAGTCTTGATGTAGAGTTGGCCACCATAATCTGACGCGAAGAATCTTCTGTGCTATGGCACGGCCCGCATAATGTCCTCCAACAACCCCCCCATGTGCTTCGGCCAAGATCTGTCCTTGCTCAAATTTAAGTACATATCTGCGTAATATTTCGTCGTTGCCCATTTTATAGAGGTGTCCTGCAATAACAGTAAAATCTGTTGTGTGTATCACCAATTCTTTCTTTTGCTGAATGGAATATCCCTGTAGCACAGTTCTTGTGGTTAAGAAGTGGATTATATCCTCAAAATGGCCATCCGCGACGTGCACTGCATATAGCTGTGCATCTGGTAGTCCTTCCTCTAAGTTTGTGGGCTCTTCTTCATTCTCAATTCGGGACATGTGATCTGGGCCTGCATTTAGACATCTCGGCTTTACAATGACTTTGAAGTCATATTCTTGAAATAATAGCAACCACCTACAAATGCGCCCCCCTAACACAGGCTTATTCACTAGGTTTTTTAGCGCAGAGTGGTCAGTATACATCTTAAAGTGTCCTCCGAGTAGATAGTGGCAATATTTCTGGAGTGCATATACCATTGCCAATCCCTCATGCTCAATAGTGGAGTAGTTTTTCTCAGCTTTGGACAACCATCGACTTGCGAACGCGATCGGGTGATCAATTCCTTCCGCTCCTTCCTAGGTGAGTACCGCTCCCAACGCGATACATGATGCGTCAACATGCACGTGAAATTCGATGTCCCATTTTGGAAACACCAATATAGTGGTTGAAGCCATCTTTTCCTTAAGCATTTCCATACTTTTGTTACATTCCTCATTCCAGCAATAAGTAGCATCCTTTTTCAGCAACTGTTCCATTGGTGTCGTGATATGTGCGTAGCTTTTTATGAACTTCCAATAGTAATCAGTGTGTCCCAATGTGGTGCGCAGTTGTTTGACACTTCGTGGTGCTTGCAGGTTGAGTATGATAGCAATCTTTGCCAGATCCACCATCAGACCTTGCTTACAAACCACATGGTCGAGCAGGTTCCTAAAGGGGATGAGGAAAGTACACTTCTTTAGGTTAAGCGCAATCTGGTGCTGTCGACAAGTATCCATCATTAACCATAAGCTCGTGGTATTTTTCTTGATGAGCCCGAATATGGTCCAATCATCAAGATATACCTCTAATAACTTGTGTATAAACTCCTTAAATGCAGCTACCACAATGCAAGAGAATATTGTCAGCGCGTTCTTTAGTCCGAAGGGCATCACCATATACTGAAAGCAGCCCCATTCGGTAGCGAACGTTGTTTTACTCCTATCCTTTGGTGCAATATTGATCTGGTGGTACCTCAAGAAGCCGTCCATAAAGGAGTAGGCTTCCTGTCCTCCCACATTTTCCAGTACCTCGTTCGTAAATGGCATCGGAAATGGATCGTTAACACATGCATCATTGAGCTTCCATAGGTCCATGTAGATGCGAATTTCACCTTTCTATTTTTTCTCCTGCACAACCATAGGACTTATGCAGTTGGACTCCAACACTGGTTCAATTATTCCTGCCGCAAGCATCTTATCCAACTCTTTGCGGACCTTCGCTTTGTATTTTGGATTCAACCGGTAAGGCCGCTGCTTAACTAGCTTCACATCCGGCTTCAGGGCTATCTTCATCATTCCTAGTTCATCGAGGATCCCTTTTAACTCCGTGATTTTAGTCGGGAACAAATCTTGATACTCTCAAAGCAATTCAACAACCTTTTCCACCATGGCATCGTCCTAATAGTCCCCAAGCATTGCATACTTCAGCGCTTCCTCTGTTCCGATGTTTACTTGTTTCATTTTCAGTGGTGCGGTAATGTTTAGATCCTCGATTTCCGGTCCATGAACCTCACGGCTCCCCTCTATTTCTAGAATATTAATGTTTCTAGGGTCATCCTCATCATCTTCTACCTACACATTGTAACATTCCAGGGCCTGGTTCAACTGGCGTGACTAGTTTGGCTGCACGATTTCTTCTACTTCCAGTGGTATTTTGAAAATAATGGCCTTCACCACCTACAATGCATCGTCCACAGTATCCATCCATTGATCTTCAAATAGGAACGTTAACAAGAAAAACTTCACGCAAGATATCTCATTCGCCTGTACCATGTTGGGGCTCTGTTTCAGTATACCAGTTCCTTGGAATGACATCCAGGGTATGATAAAATAAGTGTACCCACTTCAGTTGAGGCTCTTCTCCATAAGCTTGGACCCATCTAGTAAGGTGCATGCGTAGGTCATCATGTCCATCGTATTTCGCAGTTATTTGTAGTTTCAATTTCCCAAATATTATCTGCATCATGCGCTTGTAGCCGCACCAATCTTCGAAGGTTCCTTCATGTGTGCCCCACCAATGCACAGACGTTGCGTGCAATGCCCATCTCAATGCATCAAATCATTGGTGCTCTGGAACCGTGCTTTAAAATTTGTTAAGAATTCATCTACTGTTGCCAGCCCATCATACATTGGCAGTTTGCGATCCTGACCTCTGATGCAGTACATCGAAATAGTCATCATATTGTAGTTCAAAGTGGTTACTCTGTTTAACCGATTATGCCACCGCTCGTCTTCCTCATCTGAATCTTCAGTGCAGGACTCTACATGCCAAAACGATATTCTTCCTTCCGCAATCAGATTGACCCAATCTCGATTTCATGCAGAAATTTTGTAGATACAATCTAATTCATCATCACTTCCTTTGTCATGCACAGGTTTAGTGTAATGCGGTCCTTCAACTAGGTCTAGCGAAATGACTACGTAGAGTGAGTTCTTCTCAAATATCATTTTCCGCTTCTTTAAATTAATAACCCCCTTCATATCAGTGGCCCAGTCTATCCCTAACAACACAGGGTAAGGGCTACTTTAATCCATGATTTCTATTACCTCAAAGTTCGTACGGGTGCTTACACCTTCTATATCTACTGTAATTCCTTGCAGTCTTCCCATGGGCAAGATCTTCTGTTGGTTTGCCATCCGCAATTGAATAGGAGACCATTGTAGTGTGGTCTTGCCCATGCGCTCCCAAGTCTATTTAGGTAGTATATTTGAATCTGAGCCCAAGTCCAGAATGATCTGATCCATCTCATAGTTTCCAATTTGCGCCGTTAATCGTATTTCTCGCCCCGTACACGACACATGTTTTCCCAATTTTCGGACCACGTGAGATTCACTCGACCCTGTGCACCTAGTTATCAATTCTTGTAATCCTTTAACCACCCTATTGTCGTGAAGAAATTTCATGCAGGTCTCTAAAAAGGTAGTTAGCATTTAGGGATCCCTCTCCAGCTTGGGTTGATCCTTACGACCTAGGTTAGAGACTTCTGCGAAGCTCTTCCTAGCTTCCAGATCTGTCTCCTTGCGAACTCCGGCATCATCCTTGGTTACTTTCCTCTTATCCTCCCCTGTAGTTGTGCCACTTCTGAGCACCATGTTTATGTTGGGGTCTTCCGCGCGTGGTTCGGCCCTCATCATTTGGACGTTCTATGTCGTTGTAGGTTGAACTTCCCTCTTCTCACATATCTGTGCTATCAATGTGGGGCAATATATCATTTCATGATCGAACTGCTCGTAGTAAAGGCACGATATTCTAGTCGGGTTGGTATAGTCCCACGCGTAGTGTCCCAGTCCTTTGCAATTGTAACAGATTAGCTGCCCGCGACCCCTTCCTGGCCCCATTCCTCCCCATCCTCGTCCACGTCCCTGGAACCCGCCACGCTCTATTGCTGTGGCTGGATCCTGACCTCATGCTTCAATCTGTATTCTGTAGGCAGGTGATCGGTCCACCAATAATTGATAACTACAACAGTCTCGCTCCTCGTGGCCCACCGATCTACAAAAGTTGCAAAATAGCTATTGGGGGGTCTGGTTAAATTTTGGCAGCACATGACAATTGCCCGTGTTGTGCTTTCCTCCCACCTAGCTAATTGTGCACCAGAGTGAGGGTTCTGCGCTTGGCCATACGTGTGCCTCTAGTTGCAATGGTGTTGGTCCCCCTATTGCCACATAGTTCGCAAAGACCAGACAGTGGTCCTTATCGTGACCCTGGATTCTACACTTTATAAACCACACTTCCTCCCGTGCTTCCGAGTGAGGCGCCTTTTCTTGCTTTAAATTTTGCATTTCTAAACACAGGTTTTGTATTTGCGCGTGGATTTGCAGAACTCCCAACCTCGGATCTTGTATTGGAGTTTCATGCAACCTCATTGATGTCTCTAATGCTTTAGCCTCCGCAATGATGCGCATCTGACAGTGTCATGTTCGCCTCGCAGATTGTACTTTTCAATCTCTGATCTAGATCCCACGGAGTTTCACCAAGCATCATCGCGATCTCCTTGAACCCTATGATCGACTGTGTTTTTTATTTTGGCTGGCTAAATTCTTTTTTCAATTCAGCCCAGATCTCCACTGTTCCCGCATTCGGCTGATTGCTTGAGTACTTTATATACCATGTCAGCGTGTGTTCCTACAATACACTAACTAGGGTAGAATTTTTTATGTTACCGTCCGTAACTTTGTGCGCTTCCCATACTGCCCTTACCACAAACCAAAATTGTTCTGGATCTTCGCTTCCTACTCCTTTGAATACTGGCAACAACATTGCGCTCGTCATGTTTAACTTCTGGTTTTGTGCATCTGTGTACTAGGACCTACTATGAACTCATACCGCTCTTGATTCAATCAATCCTCAGATTTTTTCTCTGTAGGGTACTAGCGTCCCACAATCAAACATCCCTTAGGCAGATCCCAGTCCCAACAACGGAACCATTTGTTGGCTTATTGGGCCCTAACTCGGGTTCGAAAGAGTTATTAGCCAAACAAATCTCATAGCTACCGATCCTTTCGACAACATCCCACGAAGCACAGACTGAGGTCTCACCCGAAGTAGTAGAGGAGGGTGCTAGAACTAGGTTTCTGCACCCTTGGGATGTCTTGATGTGGTCTGGTAGCTTCGCGCTACTTTACCTTTGCGTAGATCCGGAGTAAGGCACTTCCTTCAAAGTTATTATTTATGAGTTTGTTATAGATCAGATCTACTTTTTATAGTCTTTAAGCAAACATTTAAACTTAAAACCTCATGCATGCAATTATAAAGAAAGATGTAAGCTCATATAACAGATTATGCATAAATTCAGACCATAAGAAAATAACAGATCCGCAAGAAAACACACAATGATTCCAGAATTCTTATCTTTATTGATCTTCTCTTCAATACAACTAGATCCGCCCTGCGCACTCAACTGCAGGGGTCTACGCACACAGTTGTGAACTTTACCAGGCCTCTGTGCACATAGCTACAGAGCCTCCATCTACCCACCAACACCCTTGACTCAAACTTGCAGATGCAGAAAATATTGTCTTCACTAACCCATAGAACTAAGATCCATCAAAAACAAGATTTGCCTTCTACCCTTAGAGCCTCGCTCTATTTATACATTCCCATGGTCCGCAAACCATGGGCTGGCTGACTTACTTCCTATTATTCTATACTATTTCTTGGGTGGACAACCCTTTAACTCGACCTATTACATTTCACGCTCCGCATATTTCGAAGATTTACAATATTGTTATCCTAACTTATAGGATCTAAGCCCCAAAAATGTTATGCGGGACCTCTGCTACCTAATAGTTATAATCAAATTCAGGTAACACCTGAGGATCATGATAAAACCACATTTACTTGTCCCTGGGGAACTTTTGCCTACCAAGTACTCCCTTTTGGTTATGTAATGCTCCTGCAACATTCCAAAGAGCAGTACTATGATTTTTTTCTGATCTAATACATGATTGTGTAGAGGTATATATGGATGATTTTACAGTCTATGGAAACACTTTTGAAGAAACTTTGGAAAATTTAGAAAAAGTTCTTAAAAATTGTAAGGAAACAAACCTTTCACTAAGCCATGAAAAATGTTTTATGATGTTTATAGAAGGTATTGTCTTAGGACATCACATTTTGGGAGATGAGATTAAAGTTGACAAATCTAAAGTTGAAGTCATCTACAAGTTATCAATTCCAAATTGCCAAAAGGAGGTTAGAAGTTTTCTAGGATTTACAGGATACTATAGAAGGTTTATAGAAAACTTCACTAAAATAGCATCTCCACTCTTCAAATTTCTTACAAAAGATTGTGAATTCAGTTGGAATCCTAATTGCCAACTAACATTTGAAACCTTGAAAGCAAAAATTTCTGAAGCACCCATTTTAAGAGGTCCAAATTGGAAACTTCCTTTCCATATTTTCACAGATGCTTCAGATATAGCTTTGGGAGCTATATTGGGACAAAAAGATTTGATTCCTTATGCCATTTACTATACAAGTAAGAATTTGACTCCCACTGAGTTGAATTATACTGTGACTGAAAAAGAAATTTTTAGCTATTGTTAATGCAATTAATAAGTTCAGACACTATATAACAAGCTATGAAACCTTTGTTCATACAGATCACTCTTCAATTAGATATTTGATGAATAAACCTATTACTAATGGCAGAGTTACAAAATGGCTTTTACTTTTGCAAGAATTCAACATTACCATGCTAGATAGACCTGGAAAACAAAACATAGTTGCTAATTTCTTGTCTAGGGTTTAGAATATCAAAGAAGACTCCCCGGTGGAAGATATTTTTCCTGATGCATATCATTTTGCAGTAACTACTCAAACTCCTTGGTTTGTAGATGTTGCTAATTACTTGGTTACAGGGAAGTTACCTTCACATTTGTTTCCTAGAGAGAAAAGAAATATTATTCGAGAAAGTGCAAGATATTCATGGATCACTAACGAATTGTATAAAACAGGGCTAGATCTTATGATCAGAAGGTGTGTCAGGGAAGTTGAAATGCCTGATATTCTCAAAGCATGTCATGATGAGCCGTGTGGTGGACACTTTGCTAATAAGAGGATAGCCTATAAAATCCTTTCTTTAGGATATTTTTGGCCATCCATCTTCAAAGATGCTAAAGAATATGTTAGGAGGTGTGACAACTGCCAAAGGGTAGGGAAACCTGCTCCCTCAAATGAAATGCCATTAAAAACTCAAGTACTTATTGAACCCTTCAAAAAGTGGGCTTTAGACTTTATTAGACCAATTAATCCTCCATCTAAGTAGAAAAAGTATATATTGGTATGCACTGATTACGTCACCAAATGGGTAGAAGCTAAAGCATTACCTTTTGCTAATGAAAAATCTGTAGTTAATTTTCTTTTTGAGGACATCTTCACTCGTTTCGGTGTTCCAAGAAAAATTGTGATAGATCGGGGATCTCAATTCACATCCAATATGGTGGAAAGGCTTGTGGAGAAGTACAAGATCAAGCATAGGAAATCTACTCCCTATCATCCACAAGAAAATGGTCAAGTGGAGTCTCCAAATAAAGTGATTGAAGGAATCCTCACCAAGACTGTGCATCTAGATAGAAGAGACTGGGCAGAAAGGCTTCCTGAAGCCTTATGGGCCTATAGAACTACATGGAGAAACACAACGGGACATACACCCTATAAACTTTTTTTCTGGAAACAAGTCCTATTCCCTATAGAGTTCCAAATAAGAAATTTCAAGATGGAAGTCCAGTTGGGGATGGAATTATCAAAGGCTCAAAAACATAGCCTAGAGAAATTAAATGAACTTGATGAAATCAGGCAAGAGGCAATTCAAAGGATTGGTATAGTCCAACAACAGAGGGCTAAATGGCATGATAAATACATCAAGGACAAGAGGTTTCAAGAAGGAGATTGGGCACTTTTATTTGATTCAAAGTTTAAAGATTTTCAAGGGAAATTTCAAACTCATTGGCTTGGGCCATACGAGATTGAAAAAGTATTTAGTAATGGAGCACTGAGGATTAGAAAAATAGATGAAAGTCAAACTTCTCTTCCTGTGAATGGTCATAGATTGAAAATATATCAAAAACCAATTTCAAAGGAGGAGTTCATCAAGATCTTCCAAAACAATTCTGAAATGAAGTTAGTGAAGAAGAGTCCTTCTTCTCCACCAACTTAGTCTTTATTTTTCCTATCTAAAAATAAAAAATAAAATTGTATAAGGTTGAAAACCAATCATTGATTGGCATGCTTATACAGAAAATACAGGGTGAAAATCAGAAGTTTCTGACACCCTATATTTTCCATTTCCTTTCTGTAAAAGGTGGTGACAAAAAGCCATAGTCACTCTGCATTCTGTAAAATTCATTATCTCATCTCACTTCACTCTGTTTTACTTTTACATTTTCACTTCATTCCATTACCATATTTCACCAATAAATTTTTCCTTTTTCAGTATTTCTTTCATCTCCATTTTCATTTATCATCATATCTTATTTTCACTTACACAACGATTTCCATTTCATTCATTCATAAGCCATATTTCACTCTCTGTTTCACGTTTTGCAGTTGTTTTCACATTTTGCAGCTGATTCCACTGCGCAGATGATCTTGTTCTACAGCAACAATTTGTTTATCAGTCCAAGCAATTCATAATAAAATCATGTATGCAGGTAATTGAAGAGAAATCAACTTTGAAGACCAATCATGTCTAAAGTACTTGTGGATCAAACATCAAAATATTAGCAAATGGAAGGTAAAGGTTCCAAAGGTAAATACAAAAAGTTATTTCAAAAAACAATTTGAAAACATAAGCTTATATAACATGTATGATCACATGTCTCCTTAATTGACCATCATGTTATTTGACTGCCACGATGTCTCCGCCATATCTTCCGCCTTCAATGACAAATGATCTAATGATTCCTTCATAATTGATCTCCACTTCAAACTCCATAATTTGTACTTAACTGATCCTCCATAGCAACACCTATTAACGATCAAATTAACGACATGACCTACTTATCTACGACTCTCAAACCCTGACTGTTTATTTATTATGCCAATTGTTAAGTTTTTCTCTCATATTCACACAATCGTATAGTCATTCTGTTTCTATATTCACAGTCGTTCTGTTTCCATATACCCAATCACTCCATTACCATATACACAGTCATTCCATATACACAGTCTTCCTATTTTCATATACATAGTCTTCCTATTTTTGTATATACAGTTTTCTTGTTTCCATATACGCAGTCATTCCATTTCTTAGACAGTGAGAGTAATTTTGAAGGGTAACCAAGAATAGAGGATATGGGGCTTATTGTTAGAACTGAGCCCATAGGGGTAAAATACATGGAGGGGTATCCGCAACTCAAGGGGATGTTACAAAAGGCCAGGTGGTTATGTTTTATTGAAAAATTTGACGGCTACCAAAAGAAAATCACTAAATCCTTTGCAAGGTCATTTGATGGCACGAAAGTGGAAATAGGGGATATCAAATTTGCAGTCACTGAATCCTTCATAGTAGAAGCAACAGAACTCCCAAGACTAGGATAAAGATGGTTTAGAAACAAAGAGTTTCATGATGAATCTTGGAGGTGATTCTTAAAACCCTAGGTATGGATGTTACAGTATTTAGAAAAGGGATTCCAATTTTAGCACTCAAAAACAAATGGAGTAGCATGTTGTTAATACTGCAAAAATTCATTACATGTGAAGGAAGGTTTAGGTCTATGTATGTTTATCATATATTGTTAATGAATTTTCTAGATACGGGAACCCCCAATCTTCCCTTTTTCCTTCTAAATAATCTGAGAAGAATGGAAGCAAATGTCTAAAAGAAAGTTGAATCAATAGAAACAACCCTATATCATCATGGATTAGTGAAGATTTTAGTTGAATTTCATTTGAGAAATGTAAGGGATACATGTGAAGACTTCTTGGTAAGGAATTTCTTCTAAGATGCTCCATATTTATCTGAGGGAAGTCATGTTAAAAGAAGTAGAAGAAGAAATATTAGCATTAAAAGCTCCTCACAAAAAGATGATGCAGAGATAGCTCTTAAACCAGAGGTTAGGGAGTAGACCAAAAAGAAGAGAAAAATGAAAGAAAGGGTTGAAGAAATCAATAAGGACATTGTTGAACCTTCATCACCTCAAGAAGATGAATAACTGCTCTCTGAAAGACTAACCAAGATCAAGGAGCAAATTGTAGAAATTTTGAATAATTTAACACATATTCAACAGAGATTATCCTGATCATGTACTATTGCGGAAAACATACACAATACATAAGCTCCTCTACGTTGATCATCAATATAGCAGCATCAATAACAATAAAACATCAAGAGCATTCACACATTAACACAGTATGTATCCCGGGGAAAGCATCTCGCTAAAAACCCCAACTATCTGTATATTAATGATTGAGTCATGTAACATTACACAGCATAATACTTCTCACAAGTATCTCCACCTCTGTTACACACAATACAACTCAGATCTGAATCAATCACTGGCTCAAATCTCTTCCGCTGCTTGCCTGCCTCCTCTGCTCAATCCTGCAAGAAAAACTGATGATAATTCCAAGGCAACAACGTATTTACTTGGCTAAATCACGTGTGCACAAGCTACAATGTGGGCAAACTCAATGGCATACTCAATCCCTTGATTGTGCAAGATATGATGCACAACTATAGTCACAACTGATAGCAATCTGATTCTCTAACACCTGTCCCTGCTGAACTGAACATGCACTGACATGCAACTGAGTTAACTGATGTATTCATTAGTTGTATTATGAGTTAATAACTTGTGAATTAATTAATAACTAATTCACCCAACTCATCTATAGTCTATTTGCCAGTTAGACTAAATACAACCAGTTTAAAAAAGCTAAACTGAACACAACTCCATCAACTGCACCTCCAGTCCACTAAACTCAACTCACTTGAGTTCTAACTGAAGTCCTGCATGCAAATATTAGTCATCCCATAGGTAACCAAGTATTTCCTTCTGGGATCTGCATGTACCACATCCGTAGCTCATCCTGAAGTGCTCCAAGAGAATAAGACAAAGTTTATAGTCTAAATATTATTATGAGCTAATAATATTTGACTGTTCTATATTTAGACTGAGCAGTCACTCCGCTGTGGTCTAAAAATAAAAGTCCATCTATTTTTTCCAACTTGATCAATCATCCATAAACAGCAACCTGCAATCCATAGACATGATCCATATGTCTAAAAATAGACATAGAAATAGACTTGCGCCAAAAATAGCCTGCGGGCCCACTTAGTGAAGGCGACTCTTTTCACTAAGCGCCATCATCTTGTTGCAATCTCAACACTCCCTCTCGACAAGATATGGATTATCAGCAACCCCTATCCTGCCTCGGTGGTACTCGAATTTGCTCCTGGTGAGAACCTTCATCAGAATATCAGCATCCTGATCCTCCGTTGGAGTGTACGAAAGTAACATGATCCTCCGCTGCACACAATCTCTGATATGATGGTACCTGATGTCAATGCTGCCATATACTTGGCCTCTTGAGCTCCCTGCCCAATTTTCATCCATGAAGCCACATAGCTTCACCTCATCCAATCCATATCCCGATGTGCCTTTCTTGAGCCTGCACACATTCGACTCCACCAACTGCTGGTAACCAGTGGCATCCACTACCTCCGCTGAAGTAGCATTCTCCTTCCTCCAACCTCTAGGAAGGAATGCAGTCTTCACATCCAACTGATGAATGTGCCATCCCATCTGCACCTCTTTGTAGATCCATCTCGAACCTACCACTGATTTCCCCTCCGGTCTTGGGACAATCTCCCATGCACTGTTTCTAACAATAGAAACATACTCTTCCACCATGGCGTCTACCCATGCGGGATCCTCCACAACTTCCTCGAAAGAGGATGCCTCAGTCACAACACACTTTCTCATAAGAGCCATGTATCCAGTGTACCGATCAGGTGACTGTCTCTGCCTGCGTTGGGCTGTAGGTGGTCCTACAACTTTCTCTGCATCTTGAGCCAGTCGCTCAGCTTCTGTTAAGCGCTTTCACCCTCTGATGGTTGGCGCTGCATGAGTGGTCTCTTCCACTCCATGAACCTCGTCCTGTGGCTCATCCACATCCTGAAGCTCATCCTTAGGAACTAATAGCTCCTCATCTGCATGCAAGTGTAGCTCCCTCTCAAGCGAACACTTCATGGCTTTCTCCTCCTGAAATTTTATATCCCGTCGCACAACAGTTTTACCACTGTTTGGAAAATACACACGATAGTTGTGGGGCGTATCAGTGTACCCCACAAATATCCCAACCTCTGCAGTCGGTTCCAACTTCCTTCTGGCATCCTTCGTTACATGCATGTAAACGTTAGCACCAAAAATCCTCAAATGAGAAAGATCAGGCTTCTTACCAGAATAAGTCTCCTCAGGTGTATTCATGCCAAGTATCCTATGAGGACAACGGTTCTGCACATAAACTGCTGTATTGCATGCTTTCCGCCCACAAGTGAAGGGGTAGGCCTTGATCATGCAACATTGCCCGTGCAGCACCCACAATCGTTCTGTTCTTCCGCTCAGCTACCCCGTTCTGCTGTGGGTTATGAGGAGCTATGAGCTCTCTACGAATCCCTTCTGCCTTGCAGAAATCCTTGAACTTGTCCGAGATGTATTCACCACCATTATCGCTCCTAAGAGCCTTCACCTTCTTCCCCGACTCCTTCTCGGCCAGTGCTTTGAATTCACAGAACTTTGAATATGTCTCGCTCTTCTTCTGCATGAAGAAGATCCAGCACTTACGAGAGAAATCATCAACAAAAATCACATAATACCTGTGTTTTGTTGTCGAAGCAACTGAGAAAGGACCACACACATCTGTGTGAATTCTCTCAAGGATCGTCGTGGCACGACTATCCTTCACGTGAAAGGTGGCTTTCACAAACTTCCCCAAAGTACACCCCTTGCACTGATCTGACTGCGCAAGTGTGCCTTTAGGAAGCCCTGTAGTGATCTGCTGCAGTATCTTCAAGGCTCCATGGTGAAGGTGACCCATTCTCCTGTGCCACAACTCGCCATCATCCCAGCTCACCAATCCTTCTGCCTTGCCTGCCATTGCTGCGCATCCATCTACATGCAACTGATAAAGGTTCCTCACTCGAACC
>APFE031005722.1:0-45131 GCA_000404065.3 Pinus taeda | reverse complement strand
TGCTTGTCTGCCTCCGCTGCTCAATACCTGCATGAGAATTGATGATAATTCCAAGGCAACCACGTATTTACTTGGTAAAATCACGTGAGAACAAGCTACAATGTGGGAAAATACGTGAGAAAACTCATTGGCATACTCAATCCCTTGATTGTGCAAGATCTGGTGCACAACTATAGTCACAACTGATAGCAATCTGATTCTCTAACACCTGTCCCTGCTGAACTGAACATGCACTGACATGCAACTGAGTTAACTGATGTATTCATTAGTTGTATTATAAGTTAATAACTTGTGAATTAATTAATAACTAATTCACCCAACTCATCTCTAGTCTATTTGCCAGTTAGACTAAATACAACCAGTTTAACAAAGCTAAACTGAACACAACTCCATAAACTGCACCTCCAGTCCACTAAACTCAACTCACTTGAGTTCTAACTGAAGTCCTGCATGCAAATATTAGTCATCCCATAGGTAACCACGTATTTCCTTCTGGGATCTGCATGAACCACATCCGTAGCTCATCCTGAAGTGCTTCAAGAGAATAAGACAAAGTTTATAGTCTAAATATTATTATGAGCTAATAATATTTGACTGTTCTATGTTTAGACTGAGCAGTCACTCCGCTGTGGTCTAAAAATAGAATTCCATCTATTTTTTCCATCTTGATCAATCATCCATAAACAGCAACCTGCAATCCATAGACATGATCCATATGTCTAAAAATAGACATAGTCTAAAAATAGACTTGCGCCAAAAATAGCCTGCGGGCCCACTTAGTGAAGGCGACTCTTTTCACTAAGCTCCATCATCTTGTTGCAATCTCAACACAAATCAAGAAAAATAAAGAGAAAGGAAAGAGGAAAAAAGACACAAAAGAAGAAACCATAAGCTTCCAAAACTTGAAGAGGAGATCTAGACTCCGAGGTAAGGTGAAGAAGGAGAAATCAAAAGAGGCCTAGTTTATAAACTTAGAGGAAGAAACCCCAGTTCAGTCCCCTGACTGATCCGAATGGAAAATGGCATCAACCCATGGTACTCATCCACCCATATTATTCATCGACCCATGGAATTTACCCATGGTATTGTAAATGGCATCCGCCCATGGTATTGTAAAATCCACCCATGGAATTGACCCGTGGTATTGTAACTGAAAAATACTATAAGTAACAAGTCACATTTTGTGAAATGATAGATTGTCCGTCATAATGTAACCTTTACAATTCAGAGCCATGTAGAGACCACATCTCTTCTCAGAGATAAGCTACCATCGCCCTAGCTGGTTTATTTCCATTTCTGGTTGTAAACATATTTCAGTATTTTACAGTAATGAAATGAAATATTATTTCTGTTGCATAGCTGTCTTTATGGTTATCTCTGTATTTTGTTGCATTCCTGTTTAAATCCGGATCAGTGGTATCAGAGTAGGTTATGATTCCATGGGAATGAGGGTTTAATGCATATTTCAGTTTCAAATTTTGCAGCAATATTCAACAAACTTCAAGCATGTGCTACAACCTCCACAAAGCACTTTATTGGGTCAAGCAGGAAAAATTTTTCTTCTTTCATTTTTTTGCAGGAATTTTTTTGGGCGGTGACTTTTCAAATCAGATCTGAAATATTTGGTACAAAATCTACAAAACAAATACCAGATCTAGATTCCTCTCAAAAAATCACCCAATTTCAAAAAACAAATGGGTTGAATCGGAGTTCGGATGTGGGAGATATCGTTGATTTAAAATCAGCTCTTCTATCAGAATTTTTGTGACGGCGGAACTGTTGCAGCACGAATCTAAGATCTCAGAGTGTCCAGATAAGGATTTCCAACTCATGGGAAGATGCAAAATGATCCTTCTGTTTCCAAAAACAGGTTATAATAAATATTCTAAGTTATATTGGCCGAGTTATGTCCATTTTAATTCTGGAGCAGCATTCGGAGTGGGTTCCCATTGGAGACGTGCCCTCCCACCCCACTTTAGTAGGCACCTGCTTCACATTCATCAGTTTCAGCATAAAAGCATTCGGCTTGGGTTATTTGGAGATGTGCCCTCCCACCCCAAGCTATGTAGGCACCTGCTACTTCATCAACAACCAACATCATGGTTATGGGTCAACCGCATAAAATCCTTGCCATCGAAGTCCATTTGCTAGGCCGCACACTGTCAGAATCATAGTTGGTCACAAGAATTATAGGGTATCTCTATCCTCGGATCTTCATTTATCATGGTTTTGAGTTAACCACATAAAACCCTTATCTTCAGTGGCTCTTCATATTCAACAAAGGCTTTGCAAGAGGGAATTTTACGCAATGGGGACCATTACTTCTTAAGGAGGGAGGAATGATCTGAATGGAAAATGGCATCAACCCATGGTACTCATCCACGCATATTATTCATCGACCCATGGAATTTACCCATGGTATTGTAAATAGCATCCGCCCATGGTATTGTAAAATCCACCCAAGGTATTCATTCACCCATGGAATTGACCCGTGGTATTGTAACTGAAAATTACTATAAGTAACAAGTCACATTTTGTAAAAGGACAGATTGTCCGCCACAATGTAGCCTTTACAGTTTAGAGGCATGTAGCAACCACATCTCTTCTTAGAGATAAGCTACCATCGCCCTAGCTGGTTTATTTCCATTTCTGGTTGTAAACATATTTCAGTATTTTACAGTAATGAAATGAAATATTATTTATGTTGCATATCTGTCTTTATGGTTATCTCTGTATTTTGTTGCATTCCTATTTAAATCCGGATCACTGATAGCATTCCATCTGAACAAAGTCCACAGAACTCTCTTCCATAGAATTTTGAAGGCAACCCAAGTAGAGCTTCTCCTGGAATAGATCCAATACAACACCAAATCTATGACTACATAGAGTCATTAGAGAAAAAGAATACCTCGATAGATCCAGGAACTTCAGCTAATCCAGAGAATCCTGTCACCCCACAAGAAACTCTAATTAGCTCTCTCAAACAAGAGATATTTGAGCTAGAAATTTTGAACAGGCACATCTGAAAAGAAAACGAAACCTTGAGGGAACAGAATAAGCTGGATAGAGATATTCATGACAACACAATGCTACACTTGGGATTATGGTACAAAAAGAACAAGAAGCTGAAAAGGAAAAATAAGAAGCTGAGTAGAACACTCATTAACCTCAAATACAGATTTCTTATGAGGAAGCCAAGGATTACAGTCAATGCAAAGAAAAACAAGAAGAGGAAGTTGGATGTGTTGGCAGAAGTGTCAGAACAAATGCAATAGGAGGAGAAAGTTCACAATTTTGATTGCATGGGGACATGCAATGGTTTTGCAGTGGGGGTATGTTGAGCTTCAAAATTGCTCTTTCCCTAGCAACTCTTCTCATCCCTTTTTCTTTGTTTTTCCATGAAGAAATGCATTCCTATCATCAATGACTAGTATATATTGCCTTAAGGAGGACATTTAGTGATTTACATGTTATGATTTTATGTTTTGCTATTTGAATAAATTTTTGTCTTTCAGCTAAGGAACGTAGCCTATTTTGTAGCTAATCAGTTGTTCTGCAGCTACTTCCATGCTTTAATAGGTTCCAGGTGTCAGGAGGAGAAACTAACTACATGGGCAGCGTGGAAATCATCGTGACATGGACCGTGTCCTATTCACCTAGCCCAATTCGACAAGGAAGATGGTACAAGACTCCGGTCAATGGAGAAGTCAAACATAGAGACTGAAGGCAACAAGATTCTGTTTTGTGGATAATCAACACATTTCGCAGTGGTGGGAAGCGTTATCTGAAACAACTTCCTGAACCCATGGACTCCAATAGCTATATATGCAACCAAATCCAACAGCCATCATCTTGGATTTATGTCTCCAGTAGCCGAGGAAGAAAATTTCGTGTGCCTGTTTTCTACGTGTTTTTGGCTGTAGCGTATTTTTCTCCACAAACAATTGCATAATTTCTTATAAATGCCTATGTAAAGAACTCAGAAGGAGTTCAAATTTCTTCATGTATTAAGCTCAGACTATTGTTTTGTAAATTTTGAAAAACTCATTTTCCTGTTTTAATATGAAGACCGCATGTTTTATGGATATATGCAAGAGTTTCTTGGAGATTGATTAAGCACACATAACCTGATCAGTTGCAAAGGACCCCTGCGTTGACTGACATTTTATTTCAGTTTCTTTTGTCTTTTCTAGCTAAATTGTAAATTCAAAATTTCCTCTCACAGTGTTCATAATCATTTACATACTAACCTTGTTTATAATGCAATCCTTATCTTTTTTTACTAATGTAGAATAGCTTCTTTCAGTGTAGAATAACTTCTTTTTGAAGTTGAAATTTAGTAGTGTAACATATTTTGTTTCATTTACTATTTCACTAGTCTTTTTCAATTAGATTGATCAGTGCCATTACTGTTCTTGCCATTTTATTACTAGTTTATCAACTTATGGTGTTAATGAATGTTTTTGAAGAGCCCTTCTAGTTGATAACTCATCTTAAAATAAGTGGTTGAATACTTCATTCATACAATGAGTCTTTTCTGCATTTTTGCATTTATTTTCTCTTAGAATAATTAAGTACAAAATTCCTCAAAATGTCATCACAAGGAGGTTTTTCTCCCAAAATTGAGAGGCAGATTAACTAAGTACTTCATTTAGTTTTTTTTAGTTGCAATTTCACTTTCTGTTTTAAGTATTTCATTTAGTTTTATTTCTGTAATTGATTAGACAGTAGTTGCAATTTTACTTTTTAGTTTTTAGTTCATGATTTGGAAATAATGATAAGGGCAGAAATAGAAACTTTATTTTCATTTCTTGATTAAACTTTGCTTCCAAATCTTACTTAAGCTCTTTTAATTTTCATTTATTTAGGTTCTTAGTAGTCTTTATAGAAGTTAGATTTAAGATTTTTGTTAGTTATATTGTAAATCATTAGGGATTAAAGGACCAAAAACCCCCAAAACAACATAAAACACAAGAACAATGAAGTAAGAAGGGTCATCTAGTAGAAATAGTGCACTACACTTCATCAGTTTACGATACCCAGATTGATAATTTATGTGGAGAATTTAGGACATTAAATTGACCAAACATTTTGGCGCCATTGCCAGGGAAGTGTAATTAGGTAGCCTTATCTCTTACATAAAAAAAAAAAATGACATCCATAGAGAAAGAGACTCTAGGGGTAGATTTATAGCTAGGGGCAGAAGTTCAATTCCTACAACACCACCAACTCCATTGAGAGCAAGAAAAGACACACCTCCATCCCAAACTCATACTCCCAGCCATAGGACTCCTGAAATTCCAAGGGTAGAAATCCAATCAGAAGAATCTCCTACTTCTTCTACCAAGACTATCCTAGGGGAGAAAAATTTGAATCTCCAACAGCAAGAATAGTTTTTCTTACCTCCATAGGAGAGCCCATTATAGTTGAAGAATTAGGAGTACCTGGTGGAGAAGAAGAAGTAGAACCTCTCTCCCATAGTCCATTAATAGAAGAACCAGAGGAGGAGGGAATAACCTTGCAGGTTGAACCCTATACTGACTTTGAAGAAACTATAATGGTAGAAGAGGAACAAGATGGAGAATTCTCACTATTTGGAGGAGGGGGTAGAGTGAGAGGTAGAGGAGATAATGGAAGAGGTATAGGTAATAATGGAGGAGGCAGAGGAAATAGGGTAATAAATAACTCTTTTTGATTCCCTATAGTGAATGAGGAAACACATACCACAATGAAAAGTATCTCATCATCTGTCCTCCCAAACTTCTATGGGTTGAGAAGTGAGGACCTTGAAACATTTTTGTTTGAGTTTAAAGTTTTGTGCAAAACTTATGACTATCTAGAAGACTCTAAAAAACTTAAATTGTTTCCTTCAACACTAAGAGGAGTTGCTTTGAAATGGTTCATGGGGTTAGTCACTCAATCCATTAGAACGTGGAATGACATGAAAAAGGCATTTTTGGATAGGTACTTGGATTATTGCATGCCTACCAATCATAAAGATGAGGTGTTCAAAATGATGCAAAAAGAGGATGATAACTTAGAATATTTGATTGAGAGATTCAACTATAATTTGAAAAGAGCAAAGATGAACAATTTAGATGAAGAAACTCTGAAAGCTCTTTTATTAAAAGCTATTAGAGATGAGTGGATAGATATCTTTAACATGATAGGGAAGGGAGATATCTCTCAACTTCCATTGAGTGACATAGGAGAACTGTGCGTTCAACTCTCAAGAGGGAAATCTAAAATAGGGAAAGGGTCGAGAGATCCTTCTCTTGTTAGAGAAAACAAATCTGCAACTAGATCTGTAATCAGGGCAGAAATTGGAAATATGTTTGATGAGTTTAAAACTGACATTCTAGGGAGCCTTAGTGAGCAACTAGACACCCTTAAAATTCAAAACAAGCAAAAAACAGAGGTTGATGCTTTAACCATTTTTTGTCCAAAATTCAGAAAGAAACATGCTCTAAGGGAATGTCCTTTAGATAAAAAATTGTAGAAACATGTATGATCTGGTCAGAAAGCCATGAAACCAAGGTTTGTCCTTCAATCCCAGGTCTTAAGTCTATGTTTCAAGAGGAAACAATCCCAAATTATGCAGAATCTCTTTGTTTTTTTGCAAGAACACCTGGATTAGCAATCAAATGTATCTTTAGCCCCCACCAAACTGAAACCCTTGGCAGCAACCTTGGCCTCAACCTCAATCGTGGGCACAAGGGGTACAAAATCCTTATGGAAGATTTTCTCAATATTATCAATATCCTCCATCCTATCAGAATTATCCTCCCCCATATAATCAACAACAAAATCAGTAGCCACAACCTCAAAATCATTATCCTCAACTTTCATTGCCATTTCCACAACAACCTCCACAACAAAGCCAAAATGCTCAACTCTTGTTGCCATTTCAGCAAAAACCAAATTAGCTACCTGCCCAACCATTACCAAACCACAACAATAAAAAGTCTTAGAATGCTTACATGGTAGAAGGACAACAATTTCCAACTTACATGATTACTCATCTAGATCTTAATGATGTTCAACTGAGATCTGGTAAGATATTAGAAGGAAAGACCTTCTGTAGCTATTCAAGAACAAGACATTTCTGAGGAAGATTCTTTAAAAGTCAATAAAATTTTTGAGGAAACATCTCTCCAAAAACAAAACATTGAAAAACAAAAACAAAAAGAACCAGTGAACATAACTCCTATCATTGACCAACCAACATCTACTTCTACACCTCCTTTTCATAAGAGACTACAAATTGATAGAGGGGTAGAAAAACATATATTGTTGCCCAATTACGATTTTCTAGATGAATTGAAGAATGTATGTATCAAAATTCCTTTGCTACAAGCCATTAGATAAATTCCAATTCTAGCCAAGACAATAAAGGAGTTGAACATAAAAATACTAGGGAGAAAAGCAAAATAAACAAAAAGAATTCACTCGGTAGGAAAAATATTAGACATAATGATAGGAAAAATTTCCATACAGAAATATGTGGATTTTGGGATTCCAATTGTCAAGACACATATAAATGGAATTGAAATTCCAAATACATTGATTGACTTAGGGGTAGAAATTAACATCATGAGTAGACAAACTATGGAGTAGCTTAAACTTCCCAATCTTCTTTACACACCTACCTTACTGCAACTTGCAGATAAATCAGTGATAAAACCATATGGTGTACTAGAAGAAATTTCAGTATCCTTAGATTCTTGGGAATATCTTGTTGATTTCATGAACTTAACTCCCAAGAATAATCTAGGAAGACAACCACTCATATTAGGAAGACCTTGGATGGCCACAACTGATTCTTTTATTAGTTGTAGATCTGGTGACATGTATATTTCTGATGGTAATTCAACAAATAAATTTACTCTGTATCCTCTAGCAAAAGCAATCACGGAAATAGATGACAAGGAATGGATTGATGATGAAGATGATATTCAGCCTCTCTTTACTATTTCAGAAATTAGTGAAGATAGTCAAATTTTGAATACATTAGAAAATTTTGAAACATCTTCAGAATATGATCATGCACGATTTCAAGAAAAATCTAATGTTGAATATTTGTCATCTAGGAAGATGTCTTTTTATTCTATGGAAGAGTTTGGTAGCTCTACATTTGAAATTTTTCAAGGTAGGACATTGAACATAAACAAAACCTTCGAGAAACTACAGCAAGAAGAGCTAACCAAAACATTACAAAAACATTCTACTGCATTTGCATGGGAATACACCGACATGAAAGGAATTGATCCTATGAATTGCATCCATCATATCTATATTGAGGAAAACAGTAGACCAATCAGACAACCTCAGAGAAGGATGAATCCAAATCTTAGGGAGATCGTAAAAGAAGAGCTCCAAAAATTACTGAATGTAAACTTCATTTACCCAATTTCAGATAGCCAATGGGTTTCTCCTTTGGTAATTGTCCCTAAAAAGAATGGTAAATGGAGGGTGTGCATTGATCACCGAGAATTGAATAAAGCAACCCTTAAAAATCATTTTCCTTTGCCCTTTATAGATCAAGTCTTAGATACATTAGCAGGTAAGAAGTATTTCTCATTCTTGCATGGTTTTAGTGGTTATTATTGGCTTATTGGGCCCTGACCCAGGTTCGGAAGAGTTATTAGCCAAACAAATCCCACACCTACTGGCTCTTTCGGCAACAGCTCGCGGAGCGTGGACTGAGGTCTCACCCTTCTTTCTCTGAGGTTGACTCCTAGTGTATATCCTCTTCTTTTGATGTTTCTTGATCCTTTTCTTCCCCCTCTTCATAATCTATGTAAAATAATTTATTCTCAGCACACTTATGACCTTTAATGTATTTGTTATCACAATCGTAACAAAGCCCTTTTTCTCTTTTTTTCTTCAAATTGTTGTGGTGTAAACATTGTTGGTTGTGGAAGGATAGGAGAAAAAAATCTTCCATATTTATAGTTGTGAGTGGTGGGCTTCCTTGTTTCCATAATTTTGCTTTCAATTTTTCTTTCCAACCTAAATGCCTTCTCTAATGAATCAGGTTCCCAAAGATGAACCTCATGTTGAATGTTATCCTTTAAAGTCCCTATGAAGACATCAATCCTGTGCTTCTCCGGAATATCATTTACCCTTATATTCAATTTTTGAAAGTCCTCAATGTGCTCTGCCATTGAACCCTTTTGTTTGAGATTTATTAGTTGGCTAAAGAAGGTGTTTCTCTTTGTATCCTCATAATGTGCTCTCATTTCCTTTGTGAAAATTGACCATGTAACAAGTGGTTTACGAGAACAAAGCCCTTTATACCATAAAAATTTATTTGGTTATAAATAATTAGATGAAACACATACCTTTTGTAATAGTGGTACACCATGTAGATTAAAATATTTCTCCATCTGTAGTATCCAATTTACCTGATCCTTGCCATCAAACTTCCTCATATCGCTTTTTCTTGATTTTAGGAGCTCAATCTTGAAAAGACTGTAACTTTGTAATTTCAGATCTTTAAGTTCATAATTTTAGCCTGTAATATCCCTCTAATTCCTCTTTCTAACTCCACAAGTTTGATTGCAATTGGATTCTCGAAGAAAGAATTATTCCCAATCTCCCGCAATGAGCTAATTATAGACTAGTTTAGTAGAGTGAACTTGTACAATGTGCCACGTGTGACTATTTCAACCTTAGATTTTGGAAATTATACCCAAACCAAATATAGTCCATCCTTTTTCTGCAACTTCTTACGAAATTTCAATCTGATGCTCAGATAGAGATTGAGGACGATTTTCCCAAGGTCACCTGTTTACGATGTAATTCGGGAATCCACAAAACCCTAACTTCCTCAGATCATATATCTGAAAATATAGTGATACAAGATCTAAAATTCGGACCCGATGTTCAAATCGATTTCTTCTCAAATGGGTTTTTTCTTTAGCTTCTGAAACTTTGTATGGAAAAGGTTATAACGAAATTACCATGATGACCTATTTTAGTTGAAATTCTGGAGCTTGCAAAAACCCTTACTTCCTCAGATCATATCTCCGAACATATAAAGAGACAAGATTTGAAATTTGGACACATGGTTCAACGTGATTTCTTCTCAAATGGTTTTTTTTTAGCTTCTGAAACGTCGTAGAAAATTTTTTATAGTGAAAATACCACGATGACCTATTTGGAGTAGCGAAATCCTAGAATCCAAAGCTTCGATACCAAATGTTATGAAACCAGCTCACAAAAAGATAGAAAAGAGAGATAAATGCCTTAGAATTCAACCTCTTCGAGGGGGAAATCTCCTTTACATTACAAAAATGAACAATTCTTAGATGATACAAAGGACAAGACATCCTTTCTATATATATGAGTCTAAGGGGTCATAATATAATCAGAGCCAACATAACAATAATAATGTAAGGGCACAATAATAACATTAGTAGGATTCTATGGTGCACACTAATAACAATATGGAGACTACATGGGCACAAAAATATAATAAGGGGGTTGTACTAATAACAATAAGGGGTTACATTAGTAGTATAGGGACCTAAAAAACTATGATTGGGAGTTCTTGGGAAATAATATGTGAATAAAATAGAAAGGAAGAGATTGTAAAAATGCAACAATGGAGAAGGAAATCAACATCCTAAAACTAGAAGAATTGACTATGATATCTCCATGGGAAATATATGAATACCTTGACAAAGTCTGAAAAGAAAAAATACCCTTGACAAATGAATATCTTGGAGATGTGTCAATATGAATGCATGATGTTGATGTTGCAAAAAGAAAATGCCATGATGAAAGGACATCACAAAAGGTAATTTTTGGTTTGATGTTCATTTCTGATTTTTTACCAATATCTAGATGGGTTAATGGGGGGATATTGAAGTAAGAGTTGTATATTTCATCTACAACTAATACTCATGTGGTAGGATCAAAGGTCTTGAAAGAAGCATGATGTGAAGAAGGTAGAAAGGTATGAAGAAAGGCCATATATGGACTAGTGGATCACCTTTTGGTGAAAGAAAGGATGGGATTGATGGTATGATTCATAAATAAAAGTGATGGATGGTCTGTGCCTTACAAAGATGTCTCAAATATGAAGGATCTATAACAAAGGAGATAAAATTCATGACATGGACAGAGGGAGCCCTACAAGTAGCTGATTCTCCCATAAATCTACACCTAGAGAGCTGTTGGAAGCAAGTCCCTAGTTAAGAGGGAGCTTGGACAAGGCCCTGATTAGGAGAGAGCTTTGGTACATTCCTTTTATATGAATGGGTATATTCCTTCATAAGAATGATATTATTTGAGGAATGGGAATCCAAGATAAGAATAGTCCTGGTGGAACATACTCTGAGAGAACCTGGTGGGGTACATTCTGAGAGAGACAAGGATGATGGTGTCCATTAATCATTGGTCTCACCAATAGTGTGCTCTGATCTTGTGGAGATATAGAGCTATTAGTCAAGGCCCTGAAATGTGGCAGTGTTGGATGATATGATGCTAAACAAATAGGTTACTAATTCTACTCTTCTAATGAGAATTCTTGAGATTGAGAATGTCTAAGTACCATGTATGGATTATGAATACCTCCCTAGTTAAGAAGGAGTGTTGAAATATGTAACTAGGTTCTCTCTTCATAATGACATATGTAATCATGATTTTATGTATTTAATGCAATAAGAAAAATAAATTTGTTTTTATTTTCTTGAGGCATGGGTTTCATGCTCAAGAGGAGTTTATTTTATAGGTCAAAGATCCCATTGAGAGATTCTATGGATTATGAGTCATTGTCATGTATGTAAGACCCTTCATTGTCATGGTTTTAGTGGTTACATTATTATTGGCTTACATTAGCAGGTAAGAAGTATTTCTCATTCTTGCATGGTTTTAGTGGTTATATTTCTTATGTAACTTTATAAACACAACTTGATATGCTATTATAATGAAAGAACATATATGTTAATGCTCATTTTCTTCACCCAGCAAAGAAACATACTATTTATGGAGCTTTATAAACATAGATCGATACAATATTTATAATAATATATAGATATATGCATATGCAGATTTGCTTTAATCAACAAATGAAAGGATACAATGCCCACATCGGCGACAGGGGAATCCAAAGGCTCACACCTCCACCCTCGAAGTAGTATCAGGGATTCACTTCCTTCCCAGGAAGTCCACAATCCACTATGGAAATCAAATTTAGCATATGTTATCAACCTATTTTTCTTGCTAGGGTTAGTCCTCTTGAGTCACTATGTTGTTTACCTTTTTACCTGTCTTTGACTATTATTTTTCCTAATATTTCTCTCCAAATGCACACACAATGAATTATGAGTGTGGTTGGAACCTTCCAACCACACGTAGGACACTCCTTTTGTGTGGTTATGACCGAAATTTCATAGTTTGGTTTGTGCAATTAGGAGATTTATTCTAGAGTCACAAGTATCTAGAATAAGTCTTCCAACCGCACAGGCCAAACTATAAATTTTTGTTCATAACCACATAGCAGGAATGTCTTGCATACAGTTGGAAGGTTCCAACTGCACTCATAAGCCCTTGGGCATGCAATTGAAGAGAAAGACTAAGAAAAAGAGTAGTCAAATCTAGGGCAAAAGGTCAACAACATAGTCACTCAAGAGGACTAACCCTAGGGAGAAAAATAGGTTGATAATAACATCCAATGTCCAGTGCTACATGCGCTACTTGTTCTCTCAGTGAACAATTTCCAACTCATTGTTTTCAGGCACACTCCCAATGTGCTTATGATTCCATCTCGAAATGCTAATGACAAAAACAAATTTATTCCCCAACCTTCCCTTCTCTACTTACCAGTCCCTTCGGAAATTCGGTCACCCCCTTCCATGTAATCACTCACCTTCTAATTTTCTCGGCATCCCTTCTCGGGGGATCCATCCCTTGGCAAGGTTTCCTCACATCTGAAGGTCCAAAAACCAAGGCATATCCATGCCTCAAAACCATCATATCGATCATAGCATGCTCATGGCAATCAATGGACACTATTGGGTACTAGTATCCCACAATGCCCTTGCTCATGGATGCTTTACCAATAAAATGTTGCATGTTAAAATTCCTTTTACTGTTATTGCTAACACTCTTGCACTCAGTTCCAACCACCCAAACTGGGCATTTCCATGCTTTTCTGTACTGGGCACATAATTTCCATTAGACTCAAAAGGAATTATAATAAATTAAAATCATACCTCATTAGTAACTCATCAATGAGGTGACATCTGCAACTTTGTTTACTTCCTATCACAACAAGTCAAATTAGCTCTTTGATCAAATCATCATATATAAACATATCACTTTTGGTTAGTTCAAAACTCAGCCATCATGAATCAGAATCATAGATGATGTGCAAATTAAGACTGAAATAAAATATTGATACTTATCTTTAAGTTTTTCTTTGCTTCTGCCTTTGTTCTTTGTCCTTTCCATACACACATCGGATCGGTTTCCAAACCCAACAAGCACCTAGTGTCTTGTCTTCTCTTTAACCATGTACACATGCTAGATTAGTTGCCAAACCTGACGAGGACCCAGTGCCTTCTATTCCATAAGTAGTATCAGCAACAAGGGCATCTAGAGACTATACCACCTCTACCCTCAATATCAACAAATCAAGATTGGTCTCATTCTAAGTTGTCCAGTGCTCCTAGGACTAATATCTCAACCCACAGCCTCCAGGGAACCCAAGCTTTTACAAGATTCCTGTCCACAACCTCTAGGGAACCCAATCTATTATAGGGCTTTAGCGCACAACCTCTAGGGATCCTAAGAACCAATCCCCTACACGTACACATGCACATAATGTACATCACAACACATACACCCACACACAATGTACCACACAAAACATATACATACACATAATACACATCACAATACAACGATTACACAATACTTATGACACAGTACCACATTTACACAACACAACATGTATAAAATATACACAATAGTAGTACTGCATATCTAGTGACCACACCATATCTACCAAGAAACCTTGCCTCTAGTGTCTTTCCCACACCTTACTGCATGCATCCACAACCCAAATCCCAGGTCTTTGGTTCTTTCCACTATCCATGCTTGTCCTAGCATGCCACAGTTCACCCTGATTTCATTCCTCTGAAGTATCCTTCAATGTTTTCTATCCATAACATAAATATGACATACTTATAAGCACATAATATCAAAATAATATCCATATGATACTAATGTCATAGACCTTTCATGGCTACCCTTCCCACTTGATTCGTCATAAATTAGAAACCTTTTCATGCCATTCACTTGCATAAAGAAATCATTCTTCCAAAAGAATGATCCATGATGAACTTGTCAAGCAATGACACACACACACACACACACACACACACACATATAATCATGATCACAACATAATTACTAGTGTTCATAAGGTCAAGGTTAAGATAAATTCCTTATCCATGCAAAGCATGCACAACATTGATAACAACAACTATCAACATAGTCAAGGCATCTGTTACCTCAAATCCATTAATTTTCCCTTTCCCGATTTCCTTTCTCATGATTGTCGTGCCACTATCCATTTATGCCAATAGACCCAACCAACCCAACTGGTTGTCATATTCATGCCTTTAGGTGCCCTTTATTCATGCGTCAGGCTTCATTTGGGTCTTATATTACATATTAGGTTTCATTCAACTCTCCTCGAGCTCCATTAACTTTCATCTTTCCCCAACCAATTCCCAAGACCCTAAAAACATAAGAGGCAAGGACAAGAAGAAAATATAAAGAAAACATAAAATTCCAAGCAACCACAAACAAAGTGGCATGACCATCTACCAGTCACAGTCAAAACTTCAAATCAAGCACAATAAAATCACAAAACACTGAAAGAACAAAACTAGCAACAGACACCATGACTTAACCCCTATGGTTTCTTAGTGCTTCCAAGGGTTCATGTGTGAATTCTCAACTTGATCCTTCTTCAAGATCTATGGAAGTCTCTTTTTTCATGCAATTTCCTGCATTATCTTGCCATAAACACATAACTGTCAGTGCAACAATATACTAGTTACCTTGCCTTGATATACCCAACATGTTGCCCTGTATATAAACACTTGCACATATCATCTCTCAAGGGATTCCAATTCCCTTTATGAATTCAACAATAAGTGGAAACCGACTATTATGCCTGCATCTGATTAATCATATTTCATGTAGCTTCCTCAAGCCAAAGTACTTCCACACACTTTAACTTGTTTTATTTCTTGGTCCCAGAGCATGAGCTTATTTTATAGTAGGATGCATTGAGGCTCTGCTTAGAAATCTCCCTTTGGTTCCACCTTCCATATCAATAATGGATGCGTGATGATCTTCATGCATGTTATCGACTGCTACAAAAATTTGGGGGATTCTCTAACCTACATCCCTAACTATTTGTTCCTTCTTAGCACTGTAAATCTAATGCCTATTATGCTTCCACTATGCCATTTTGATACAAAGGGAAATCCTTCTTGCGATGATCTATAGCACAAGGTCAACACTGAAATGGTTCTTTGCCATTGACTTTATTGTATTGCTCTACAGGCTGAGACCCATGTCCTTTCTCAACTGCATTGAACTTCTTACGTGGAGACACATTTTCCTTCTCACCTAAATATTGAGATATTCCTTGCTTCTTGAGCCCTTCCATTCATGCTTAAAATCATGCTTGCGCTTTGAATTCTCATAAACATTCTTTAACTTACTGATGGATTTCTTCAATGGCTAAGACTCATCAAACTCAATCTACTATTTAAATGATATTGGTAGTCTACTAATGAACCTTTGGCATTCATGTTTTTAGAGTAATCATGGTCTAAAAATATTCTTCATCCCAAGTAGCCATGCTTCCACATCTTCCGATTTCTTCACTTCCCCATCAAAAGTAAGAGGCTTGGCTTTCCTCAACTCATTTGGAAAGTACCCCCTCTCACCGCTACTATTGGGATGTTGGTGATAATGACAATGATATTTGTCAGAGGAACAACTAGAATACAATCCACAAGTGCTAGCCCTCCTCTTAGGTGTATCTAAGAATTTGCCACTCTTCATTGTATCATACTTGTCCAACTTGTACACTTTTCTGAGACCTACTTCCATCTGTACCATTAGTCATTTATTCCTGTCCATCACTGATCCTCAGCTGTCCTAGCTTCCAAACATATGAAAGGCTCTGGAGAATAGCTGCATTAACCTCGGCTTGCTATTCTTGATATCTGGAAAGTCGTTCCTGTGCCTCAATTAACCGCTCATTATCTTCCTTGCAACTCACAATTTTTTCCTTCAAACTTCTCAATGTATCGACTAAACCAAGAGAATATCCCTCTCCTTGCTTCTCAACTGACCTCTCCCATCTTACCAATGTCTCTTATGGCCTGTACAAAGAGTCATATAAACTGTACTCAACTATTCTACTCTTCATCTCTTGTCTTGTATTGTCCTGCAACATACCATGTTAGCTGAAGAAAATAGAAGGCATAATCAAAATCATACCTTAATCTATCTTAGGGGAGGCTATCACATCTGCATAAGTCAATTCCGGTTAGCACAATATGTCTATAATGAAACCAACATATCAAAATCATGCATGATAAGGCACAACTGTAACACTAACTGCATACATGATAACTATAACCACAACAATTCATTCATAGTAGAGACATAGAAAACTAACATGTGGGCGAAAACATGGAGCTAGGTTACACTTTTTAGCGAAAGAGGGCGTGTTTAGGTGGAAACAACAATGGCTCAATTGAGCTATTTAAGTGCTTGATAAAATATTTTTTGACTGCTCGATCGAGCTCATTGGGCACTAAAATAGAAGCTTGATCGAGGGTTAAAAACTAAAACTTGATCGAGCTTTAACGCTCGATCAAGCATTAAGTCTCCCACGGCCTGTGCATGACGTTTGCACAAATCGCAGGAGCTCGATTGAGAGTTTGACTGAGATTATTATTGCTCGATCAAGCAATGGAGCCTTCAAACCAATCTCGCCAACATCGTAGAGACTCAAATGAAGGTAGGTACTCTATTCTTTGCCTTTTTTCTTTTTTTCTTACAAAATGTAACAAATTAATTAAAAAAAAACCATGTACAAAAACCATGAAACCGTACAGAAACTATGAAAACCACACAAAAAAACCCTTCAAAAAAGATTAGAAATTCACAAAACCAACCAAGAAAACCATATAAAAAAAAAAACTTCAAAACATGGACCAAAACCAGAAAACCAACCTATAAAGCCATTAAAAAACCCTTCAAAACAACATAGAAAACACTCCAAAACCAGAAAAAAAAAACTATAATTTAGGTTTTAAATTTGTTTTTTATTTGTAATGTTTTGTGTACTAAATGCATATTTTCTGATTTTGAATGGTAAAATGTTTTTTTTCTAATTATTTTAGGTTTTAAAGTTTTTCATTAGGATTTTGTGAAATAAATTTTCATTTTTTTTTGTTATTTTAAATTTAAATTAATTTATATTTTAAATAATTTTAAATAATAAATATATTATGATTCTAGTATTAAAAACAAAATATTAATCTTTAAAGTTAAAAATGTAAAAGGATTATATATATATATATATATATATATATATATATATATATATATATATATATATAATATATATATATTTCATAACATAATTATATAACTATTTATATAACATAAATTATTTGACATAACATGCATGTATAAAAAACACACACACATATATCTCGTGTAACATAACATAACATAATGTAACATGTACGTTGTGCATAACTATAACATAATATAACTATAACATCTAACATAGCATATATATATATATATAGGAGTTTATGTTTCAACAATGCATCATTGATGGATAAATTAAATCCATCATAAAAAGTGAATTTGGTTTAATGAATAAAGACATTTAGGCTCTTTTCTAATTTTTACCATATTGTTTCATTATGTATTGTGTTGTACAAGAAACATTGTCTTCATGTGCTTGCACCTAATACATGTCATGTGTCAAAGTCAAACATTAAGAATCTAATGTCTGTTGTAGTACTTGGTTGTCATGAAATTTTATTAGTACATTGTGCATCACAACACATACACCCACACACGTACACATACACATAATGTACATCACAACACATACACCCACACACAATGTACCACACAAAACATATACATACACATAATACAACATTACAAATACACATCATGATACAACGATTACACAATACTTATGACACAGTACCACATGTACACAACACAACATGTATAAAATATACACAATAGTAGTATTTCATATCCAATGACCACACCATATCTACCAAGAAACCTTGCCTCTAGTGTCTTTCCCACACCTTACTGCATGCATCCACAACCCAAATCCCAGGTCTTTGGTTCTTTCCACTATCCATGCTTGTCCTAGCATGCCACAGTTCATCCTGATTTCATTCCTCTGAAGTATCCTTCAATGTTTTCTATCCATAACATAAACATGACATACTTATAATCACATAATATCAAAATAATATCCATATGATACTAACCTCATAGACCTTTCATGGCTACCCTTCCCACTTGATTCGTCATAAATTAGAAACCTTTTCATGCCATTCACTTGCATAAAGCAATCATTCTTCCAAAAGAATGATCCTTGATGAACTTGTCAAGCAATGACACACACACACACACACACACACATATAATCATGATCACAACATAATTACTAGTGTTCATAAGGTCAAGGTTAAGATAACTTCCTTATCCATGCAAAGCATGCACAACATTGATAACAATAATTATCAACATAGTCAAGGCATCTGTTACCTCAAATCCATTTATTTTCCCTTTCCCGATTTCCTTTCTCATGATTGTCATGCCACTATCCATTTATGCCAATGGACCCAACCAACCCAACTGGTTGTCATATTCTTGCCTTTAGGTGCCCTTTATTCATGCATCAGGCTTCATTTGGGTCTTATATTACATATTAGGTTTCATTCAACTCTCCTCGAGCTCCATTAACTTTCATCTTTCCCCAACCACTTCCCAAGGCCCTAAAAACATAAGAGGCAAGGACAAGAAGAAAATATAAAGAAAACATAAAATTCCCAGCAACCACAAACAAAGTGGCATGACCATCTACCAGTCACAATCAAAACTTCAAATCAAGCACAATAAAATCACAAAACACTGAAAGAACAAAACTAGCAACAGACACCATGACTTAACCCCTATGGTTTCTTAGTGCTTCCAAGGGTTCATGAGTGAATTCTCAACCTGATCCTTCTTCAAGATCTATGGAAGTCTCTTTTGTCATGCAATTTCCTGCATTATCTTGCCATAAACACATAACCGTCAATGCAACAATATACTAGTTACCTTGCCCTGATATACCCAACATGTTGCCCTGTAAATAAACACTTGCACATATCATCTCTCAAGGGATTCCAATTCCCTTTATGAGTTCAACGATAAGTGGAAACCGACTATTATGCCTGCATCTGATTAATCATATTTCATGTAGCTTCCTCAGGCCAAAGTACTTCCACACACTTTAACTTGCTTTATTTCTTTGTCCCAGAGAATGAGCTTATTTTATAGTAGGATGCATTGAGTCTCTTCTTAGAACTCTCCCTTTGGTTCCACCTTCCATATCAATAATGGATGTGTGATGATCTTCATGCATGTTATCGACTGCTACAAAAATCTGGGGGATTCTCTAACCTACATCCCCAACTATTTGTGCCTCCTTACCACTGTAAATCTAATGCCTATTATGCTTCCACTATGCCATTTTGATACAAAGGGAAATCCTTCCTACGATGATCTATACCACAAGGTCAACACTGAAATGGTTCTTTGCCATTGACTTTATTGTATTGCTCTACAGGCTGAGACCCATATCCTTTCTCAACTACATTGAACTTCTTACGTGGAGACACATTTTCCTTCTCACCTAAATCTTGAGATATTCCCTACTTCTCGAGCCCTTCCATTCATGCTTGAAATCATGCTTGTGCTTTGAATTCTCATAAAAATTCTTCAACTTACTGATGGATTTCTTCAATGGCTGAGACTCATCAAACTCAATCTACTCTTTAAATGATATTGGTAGTCTACTAATGAACCTTTGGCATTCATTTTTTTAGAGTAATCATGGTCTAAAAATATTCTTCATCCCAAGTAGCCATGCTTCCACATCTTCTGATTTCTTCACTTCCCCATCAAAAGTAAGAGGCTTGGCTTTCCTCAACTCATTTGGAAAGTACCCCCTCTCACTGCTACTATTGGGATGTTGGTGATAATGAAAATGATATTTGTCAGAGGAACAACTACAATACAATCCACAAGTGCTAGCCCTCCTCTTAGGTGTATCTAAGAATCTGCCACTCTTCATTGTATCATACTTGTCCAACTTGTACACTTTTCTGAGACCTACTTCCATCTGTACCATTAGTCATTTATTCATGTCCATCACTGATCCTCAGCTGTCCTAGCTTCCAAAAATATGAAAGGCTCTGGATAATAGCTGCATTAACCTCGACTTGCTATTCTTGATATCTGGAAAGTCTTTCCTGTGCCTCAATTAACCGCTCATTATCTTCCTTGCAACTCACAATTTTTTCCTTCAAACTTATCAATGTATCGACTAAACCAAGAGAATATCCCTCTCCTTGCTGCTCAACTGACCTCTCCCATCTTACCAATGTCTATTATGGCTTGTACAGAGAGTCATATAAATTGTACTCAACTATTCTACTCTTCATCTCTTATCTTGTATTGTCCTGCAACATACCATGTTAGCTGAAGAAAATAGAAGACATAATCAAAATCATACCTTAATCTATCTTAGGGGAGGCTATCACATCTGCATAAGTCAATTCCGGTTAGCACAATATGTCTATAATGACACCAACATATCAAAATCATGCATGATAAGGCACAACTATAACACTAACTGCATAAATTATAACTATAACCACAACAATTCATTCATAGTAGAGACATAGAAAACTAACATGTGGGCGAAATCATGGAGCTAGGTTACACTTTTTAGCGAAAGAGGGCGTGTTTAGGTGGAAACAACAATGGCTCAATTGAGCTATTTAAGTGTTTGATAAAATATTTTTTGACTGCTCGATCGAGCTCATTGGGCACTAAAATAGAAGCTTGATCAAGGGTTAAAAACTAAAACTTGATCGAGCTTTAACGCTTGATCAAGCGTTAAGTCTCCCACGACCTGTGCATGACATTTGCACAGATCGCAGGAGCTCGATTGAGAGTTCGACTGAGATTATTGTTGCTCGATCAAGCAATGGAGCCTTCAAACCAATCTCACCAACATCGTAGAGACTCAAATGAAGGTAGGTACTCTATTCTTTGTCTTTTTTCTTTTTTTCTTACAAAATGTAACAAATTAATTAAAAAAAAAACCATGTACAAAAACCATGAAACCATACAAAAACTATGAAAACCACACAAAAAAACCCTTCAAAAAAGATTAGAAAATCACAAAACCAACCAAGAAAACCATATAAAAAAAAAACCTTCAAAACATGGACCAAAACCACAAAACCAACCTATAAAGCCATAAAAAAAAAACCCTTCAAAACAACATAGAAAACACTCCAAAACCACAAAAGAAACTATAATTTAGGTTTTAAATTTGTTTTTTATTTGTAATGTTTTGTGTACTAAATGCATATTTTCTGATTTCGAATGGTAAAACATTTTTTTTCTAATTATTTTAGGTTTTAAAGTTTTTCTTTAGGATTTTGTGAAATAAATTTTCATTTTTTTTTGTTATTTTAAATTTAAATTAATAAACAAAATATTAATCTTTAAAGTTAAAATCTAAAAGTATTATATATATATATATATATATATATATATATATATAATATATATATATATATATATATATTATATATATATATATATATATATATAGTTCTATTACTATTTAATGTCACTTAACTTGTTATTTAACATAACATGAGTTAAGTTACGTTTTATATATATATATATATATATATATATATATTATATATATATATATATATATATCATAACATAATTATATAACTATTTATCATAACATAAAGTTATTTGACATAACATGCATGTATAAAACACACACACACACACATATATCTCGTGTAACATAACATAACATAGTGTAACATGTACATTGTGCATCACTATAACATAATATAACTATAACACCTAACATAGCATATATATATATAGGAGTTTATGTTTCAACAATGCATCATTGATAGATAAATTAAATCCATCATAAAAAGTGCATTTGGTTTAATGAATAAAGACATTTAGACTCTTTTCTAATTTGTACCATATTGTTTCATTATGTAGTGTATTGTACAAGAAACATTGTCTTCATGTGCTTGCACCTAATACATGTCATGTGTCAAAGTCAAACATTAAGAATCTAATGTCTATTGTAGTACTTGGTTGTCATGAAATTTTATTAGTTTTTTTAATATGTTTATATCAATTTTTTTACATATAGTTGCGCTATGAATAAAATGCATTGTTTAGAAATGAGAGAAAGTGTGAGGGTAGATTTGTTCACTTATTTCGATTGTGTTTACATGGAATTCAATGTACTTTGGTTGATAAATTATAAAAAATGGACTCTAAAGTTTAGGACTTCAGGCTAGATTATTCCGCTTGAGTTTAGAAATGGTTTTTTTGTCAACATCTTTTTCTTAGATTAGTTTATATGTATTATATCTAATATGTTGAGGCGTCCCATATATGCGCCCCGACTGGAGGCCATTGTAATGCGAGAGGATTTGTTATACATGGTCAGGCTCGTGATAGATCATGTAGCCCACCAAGAGTTCGTGTTCCCCTAGTAGATCCTACCTTTGACGCCAATCAAAGTGTCAAAAGGCAGTGTTTATGTCTCTATTGATGACCATGCTTGTACATCCAGTGGACCATCTTCGCCCATTTTAGGTACACCTCTTGCATTTTAAAATGTTTAAAATTTATGTGTTTATGTCTTGAAATTTTCTTTAATTTTTAAATTGTCTTCAATTGATGTGTTTGAATTTAATGTATATGTTATTATTATTCTAGTTTGTTAATTATATATATGTTAAATTATGTTTATGATTTACAAGTCCTCAACAAGTCAAAGTTGAGTTTTATAGTGCAACAACGATCCCTTCATGGGATGATGCTACAACTTAGATCACATTAGATGATGTTATGCCCCATCATACATAGATCACAACAGAGATAAAAAAATATCCCATCCAATTCATTGACTCACCTTGCATTGTATTTGATTTTGGATAACATGACTAGGTTGATTGAGACATACTAGAGGTAGGAACCACATAGACAGATATTATAGTTCATACATAGTGTCAAGAGGCATGAGGTTAGAGGCCCTAATTCTTGGGAGGTGGTGAAAGAGGCCACCAAGGACATTGATGTTCATGGGGAGTTGTTCGACATTCCTCTGGATCACCCTGCTAGACATAAAACTCTAATCCCATTGAGATATTTTAGTAATATTTATGTAACCCCTTTCGTGTATGATAGATTCATTGGAGCTTGCGGAAAGTCGCCCAACCATGATCAGGTCGTACTTTATTTTGCTAAGCATTTATATGTTGAGTTTGTGTTACATATGAGGCTGAATTACACTGATATTGGAACTCATTTTTATGGTATTGGTAGGGGACGTACCTACGAGCATGAGGGGGCTCATAGGGACCATGGGCTTGTACCGCCACCTTCGATATTGTTTCCACTACCATCTCGGAGCATGTTATTACCTGGAGAGCTAGAGGAGTTTTTGTAACTCAGTGGTGAGACATGGGAGACTATTGCAGACAACATGGGGGTGTCATTGGCTAGTGTGCATGTTGCATTGCATGGAGAGATACAGAGACCACCACCATTGCCTCGTGACCCACTAGTGCCCTTATATGATGACGCATTTCTCACGAGTTTACCCTTTGATCATCTTTTGACACATGCATGTATGTATCATGATGTTGTTCGTGAGACTTGGAGGGTACATGACCTGCATGACATATACCAGGTACATATTTCTACAGAACTTTTGACTCTCATTGTCAAATTATGTATAATTATTTATATTAAAATTTCTAGTTTGTATTAGATTGCATAATTTATATTAATAAGTTCATGATAACATGTAGACACATCCCAACTATATGGATGAGATTACGAGGTCATATGAGGTGATAGTTGATCAACTAGGGCATCCTCGACTAGAGCACATTTCCATGGATTTTCCTCCACCTCCACCTCCACATTATATGTTCACTAATGTAGAGGAGAGTTAGTATTTACAACCATATGGACCAACCATTGAGGTAAACTTATTATTCCTACGATTTCAACATTTTATTTTTTAAGTTACATAAATATGCTAATTAATTTGTAGACTAATTATAATTTGTCCTTGCCATTGTGTACATAGGCCCATATGTAGAGTGACGTTGATGCCATGGTTATGTAGAGACATGAGTGGGATGCTAGGTTTAGAGGCACTGATGATGCATGTCCATCGATGTAGGCCCCAATTATCGAGCTACAAATAGGGGAGCACTAAAACTAGATTCATGATCATACCCCCATCCTATTAGACTTGCATTTGGAATTGATTGAGGTTAGTAGATTCAAGTATATATGTTTACAATTAAAAATGTAGTTCAATATAATTTATTTCCATATTGCTTATTTTGTACAAATAATGATCTAATTAGTTTGAATTTGAATGTGTTATATTTCAGTACCAACTTATGGACACTTACACTACGCGACAAAACTCACATAGGAGTCATAGTGGTACTTAGGGTGTGATAATTTGTATATTTTTAGGCTCATTTCATAGGGAATATTCACATGTGTGATACAAACTTTGCATATTTTCATACATAGACAATTTGTGGATGTACATCATGGACATTATTTTAGTTTATTGATCCTTGTTATTTCAGTTTATGGATGTTCATGTGATATTTGTAATTTGTATATATTTTCATATGGATAGTTTATTGATACATGTATTCACTATTTCAGTTTATGAATTTGTATGAATCTTATTTATGGATACTCAACAACTTTTAAAGTTTAAATGGACCTATTAAAATCATTTCGCTAATTTAATAAATTTTCTATATACTATAATTTTTATTAGTAAAATATGCGTTCAATTTTGGTTTCTAGTTTCATAAACTAAGAAAATAAGTACAAACTTAAAAGTTATGATGCAAGGCAACTTAAAATGAAGTAAAATATATCATGTATCAATTTAATATTCAACATGGAAATAACTCCAATAATGCTTCATATTGGCTTAAAGAAAGTGTCATTTAGTGCAATCAACATGTATGGTATTACGATTCAATTTTAAAAATAAATTATTTGAATTATAAAGTCATTCGTGTTTGTGTGTGTGTGTGTGTGTGTGTATACACACACACACACACACACACATGATGACTACCACAATTCATGGACACCTTTTTAAAGTATTTCAATCAATTTCTTATCTCAAGGTTCAATTAAAAAATACAAATATGATTGGAATAAGTTTTTTTCAATTTTAATATTAAAAGATGTTATGCAAACAAAAAATAGGTTTTATTCAACATTATCTATTTTGAGATTACCTACAATAGCTTAGTCATAACATGATATAAGTCAATCGTATTGAAATTTAATATATAGGCCAAACAACAATATATAACAACATTTCTATAATTTTATATAATGTTATTGACTTTCCTAAATTTACAAGTAGTTATGCAAGTATTTCAATCAATCCCTTATAATGGAAATTTAAGTTTTATTCATTTTTTAAAAACTCAAATATGATTGAAATAAGTTATATATTCAATTTTAAAAGATGTGGAGATGTAAAAGTTACAAATACAAGTTTTATTGATTTTATTTTGTTTGAGATTATTTACAAAATATTAGTTATAATGCACGTCGTCAATAGTTTTGTTGTGCTTATGCTGAAATCAATGCACGTTGTTAAACTAGTTACCTTGAAATTAATGTACACCATATATCTAGTTACATCATTTATGAGAAATCGACATATTCGTTGAAATCAATGATTCTAATCCAAGCAATCAAATAGGATGATAAATCAACATCTACACTAAAATCAATGCATCTAATGCAAATAATCAAATATGATTAGAAATAGACATCTACACTGAAATCAATGTATCTAATGCCGCAAGCAATCAAATAGATTAGAAATCAACATCTACACTGAAATTAATGCATCTAGTGCTAACAATCAAATAGGGTTAGGAATCAACATCTACACTAAAATCACTGCATCTAATGCAAGCTCAATCAAACAAAATTAAAAATTGACATCTTTAATGAAATGAATACATCTAATGCAAAAAATAAAATATAATTAGAAATCAACATCTACACATAAATCAACACATCTTATTTGTAAGAAATCAAATAGGATTATAAATCAACATCTGTACATTGAAATCAATGCATCTAGTGAAAGCAATTTTCTCTCATATCTCTCCCCCCTCCATCTATATTGATCTCTCCCTCCATCTCTCCTTCTTTGTCTTTTTATCTCACCCACCTAGAAACACACACTCTCCCTCTTTATATCTATCTACATATCTCTCCCTCCCATCCTATATCTCTCTTATTCCCTTTCTCCCCCTTCTATCTATATCTCTATCTCCCTTTGTCTCTCCTTCTTCATATCTCTATATCACCCCACAAACACACAAATTTTTTCTCCATATATATCTATATCTCCCTCCCTCCCCCTTTCTCTCTCTTCCCCTTCTCTTCCACTATCTCCCCTTCTATCTATCTCCCCTCCTACTCTCCTCTCTCCCTCTCTCTCCATCTCCATTGTCACTCTCTCTCTCTCTCTCCATATCCCATGCCACTCCCTCTATCTCTCTCCACATTTCTCTCTCTATAGGTCTTTCTTCTTACCTCACCCTCTCTCCCACTCCAACTCCATCTCTCTCTCTCCCTCCCTCTCAATTCCTCTCTCTCTTCCTTTCTTTCCCACATCCCTATATCTCTCCCCCATGTTAGTCTTGCTCTCTCTCTCTCTCTCTCTCTCTCTTGAGCTTCATCCTGAAACTCTGTTGACTATCCCCCTCCCTCTCTCATTCTCTCTCCTTGTTCTCTCCATATCTCCTTCTTTGTCTTTCTAGCTCACACCAAAACATACACACTCTCTTTCCATCTCTCCCTTCTCTCTCTCTCTCTCTCTCTCTCTCTCTCTCTCTCTCTCTCCACCTTTCTCTATCTATATGTATTGAACTTCTTCCTTCCCTATCTTTTCCTCCAACTCCATCTCTTGAGCTCCCTCTCTTTCTCAGAGACTCTCTCCTCCTCTCCCTGTCTCCATATTTGTGCCCCCCCCTCTCTTACCATTCTCTCCCACTCTCTCTCAATCTATATTTCAAAAAAATTAAAATACTTTGACAACTAAAATATTATGTTTAAATATTTATTTATTTATTTTGATGTCGTACAACAATTTATTTATTTTTATATAATACACATTTAAAATGCAAGATTTCAAATGTGGTTTTACATTCTTTTTTTGTGTAAATCAGAAGGATATGTTATTTTACAAAAATATGTTACAAAAAATCTGCCATTGCAGATTGAGGCCTGAAAAAACCAGTAGACCAGGCACAAAACTCAGGCCCTTAACATGCTGCCTAAACCGCTACCCGCACACCACGCAGGGTGGCCAACTAGAGAACGACAACAAAACCGAGACCCCTATGAAACCGTGGACCGTAAACAAAGTTACATAAGCAAAAGATAGAAACCAGCTGCTATTAGATGCAGCAGATAAGAGAAAAACATAAGCAAGATTACTACGGAGGAGTTCCTAACCGGCTGACAGTGTCCAGACCTTGCTCCATAACATGCTTATCAAATGTGGTTGTACATTCACCTAGAGGGACATTCATAATTTTCCATGGAAATATTATCTAAATTTTCCCAAAATATTTATGTTCCATCTACCTCCATTAAAGATAAATAGAGTGCTTCATGTCTTCTAATTGAAAATATTTAGATTTTCTTTCTTTAAAGGCAGATTTACGTTTTGATTACTTCAGGATTTTAAAAATATTATATATTTTATTATGTTAGGTTTATAAAAGAAATAGGTTAAATAAAATTAACATATATTTGAGTGAGCTTGTATGACTCTTTTTGTGTTATGGTGAACTCTTTTGTTACTACTTATGGCATATATCAACCACATTTAGTAATGTAAGAAATTTTATATTATTTAAAAGTTAATAATATATTATATAATAAAAAATGATAAATTTAATACTAACATAAAAATATATTAATATTATTTTTTTATATTAATATCATTTCATCATTTAATTTAATAATAACAATAATATTTTAATATTAACATTAAATTTAATAAGGTTTTTACATGATATTATAACAAAAATTCTAATAAGATTTGGGATTTTAAAATGTTTAATTTTAGATAATTCAATTTTTTTTTATAAATGCTCAATTGAGCTCCTATTAACCACGTAAATGGCTCGATTGAGCTATTTAAATTTCAAATTTAGGCACTTGACCGATCACTTTAAGCGCTCGATCGAGCCTCTTAAGTCCTAAAATCAACAATTTCAACACGCCTTCTACCAAATTTCCTACAACTCCATTTTTTACCCTATCAGACTTAGGGCTGAGTTTGTCCTCAGGTGGTGGAGTTGGTTACGTTCGATTCATGGAAGATTCCTCTATCCAATGGCATATAGTTTTGAAATTTTCGAATTCATATGATATTTTTAATCTAATTTATTTTAAACATAATGCTTGAATTTTTTTTTAACTATTTTAGTAAGGTTGAATAAAAAATCAATATCGTAAAATATACACAATGAAAAAATTTCAAAAAATACCATTATCTTCATTTACAAGTCCTATTCAAAAGCGTACTTTTGGTTTTTCAATTATTTAAATAGCTGAAAAAATCCTTACGTGAACACATGTTTGCAAAATGCAATTGAAATATTACTTCGCCAAACTTTGAAAAAAATAAAAAATATATTTTGCATAAAAAAAAAATAATATGAAAAATTTATCTCTCTCCATGTAGATCATGTTCATATATATATATATATATATATATATATATATATATATATATATAATATATAATATATATATATATAATATTATATATATATATATATATATATATATATATATATATATATATATATAATATATATATATGTATGTATGTATATTATTTCAAAAGTACACATTTTAGACTAATTTATGCTACGGAACACACACATACCTCTTAAGATGCATGAAAATTTGCAAGGACAAACATTTTATTTAATGGAAAATTGACATATTATATGACACTAAATATTCTTGTAAAAAATATCATTAGAACAACAACATAATTCTCCACAATTTGTCTTTTTACTCTGAATAAAAATTCATAGTGCTTATATGAATTTTGAGGGCTTCATTTCGATAAAAGAGGAAAAACTTGAAATTTCATCGCCACATTTGGCCCAAAAGTGTAACCCACCTTCATGTTTTCAACTGCATGCATAACAATATCCATTTACCCCAAGGGCTAGTGTTGTAACCTTTCTCTAATATTACTCTGTAACCACCAGTATCAGAGGAAAATTTTCAGGGAATGAAACTACTTTGATACCACTCTATAACCACCTCCTACCACATTTACTCACTTATACAAGATCTCCAAGGTAAATATGAGCTAAGAATTACTCTGACATGTCCCGAACTCCAAGTTTCAGTAATGGAAGTGGGGCCTACAAAATGGAACACACACTACCACCCCCTATGAACACTAGATCACTCAGCAGCCTGACAACCACTCTTGGTGATCAATCCCTGAGTTGGAACTCATTTTCACAAGCATGACACCCCAACCACACTCATAACACATTGTGCATGTGATTACGAGGCTCCAATTGCACCCATAAGACTACTTGCATGTGGTTATGATCAAGATCTCCCATCTCTTTGCATGCAGTGGTGAGATCTATGCCACTTTTTAAGGCTAGCCTCCAGAGCATTGCCATGAGCTTTCCAAAACTTTCCAGAACCTTTCAGAACCATGTTTAAGATAATGACAAGTATAAACATTTAATACTAGGGCTAGACCTTGCACAAAACATTCTTAATACATGATATAAATTTCATCAAGCATATGATAAACATATAAACTATAGGTCATGAATGCCTATCTAAGCATAAACTTTTGAACTTCATCTGAGAATCATCAAGAAGGCTCAATAACCTCTCAAGGTAGCTGCAACAACACTTGTTAGCCTATGCATTCATCAACTATTAATCACTTATCAAATCATGAAAAAAATCCATAACAAGAGCACTCCATATAACCATGCATATAACCAAAATATAAACCAACATATAACCAGAATAGGATCCATGACAAATCAGCCATAAGACCAACATAATAACCAATGCATGTGCTCATCAATCACAATAAGAAATAACTCATATTAATCATATGAAAATCCAACCAAGTTAGGGACTTTCATGTACCACCCGACTGTAGATTAGGCTAAACCAATTCCCTCTTTCATCCAATCACCCCCATGCCATATTCCAATTATGAATGTGGGATCATATGGGTTAAACCAAAATAGAACCAAATATGGATTCTAGAGGTTGAACCACCTCAACCCTCAATGATAGTGGTTTCACCTAAACCGATCCAGAAATCACTAACATCAAAACAAGCATGGATGCCTCTAACTTCCTTCCTAGCTCTAGAGGAATTTTCCTGTCTCCACCCATCCCTCAAGTGTTCCAGGAGAAATCCCATCTCCACCCTTAACCCTTGGTAATTTTCCCGAGACCACCTAAACTAGGATCCAAGTCTACTGACCATCCAAATATTAAACCAACCAAGGAACCCACAACCCCATGACTATCCAAGAAATGACAAGGCAAGGATAAAACCACTACCAATCCAAGAAAATCCCATGCCAATGACATCAAACATAAACAATAAACTAGTGCATGCACCATGCATTTGAATCCCAGCATGCTAAATATCACTTTCACAATATTACCTACATTCCACTACTAATTTTTTTCCTTGCTTGTTGTTGTCCAAACTTCTTGCTCCCACTTGCTTTCCTCACTCGCTTGTCTAAGTTCCTTCTTCTTCTCCTCTTGGAGTTCGATTTCTGATACTGATAAAAAACTAAGCAAATTTTGTCAACTAATTCTCAAGTGCCTCTTTATCATTGTTGTATCATGTATCTTCCTTTCCTTTTCCTTTTTATTTCATTTTCCTCTAATTTCCTTGCATGGATATTTGTGTCTCATCATCTCCTTTTTATCCCATTTTCCTTTATTTCCTTAATTAAATATCATTTATTGCCTCTTTGTCTTTTCCCATGTCTTTGCCAATTTATATAGCTATTATTAAACCATAAGCGATGCCCACTATAATGTTTACCCGCCATTCAACTTGAAATATGTTTCCCGTGAACTTTGTTTAATTTGTTTACATGGAGAATCAACTAGGGGTTGTTATAGACACTATGGACCAATTACTATTTTCCATGTGTTTCTATTTCCATGTCATCTTCCACTTCATTTATGTTGTGTCATACCTGTTGGAGAATGCAGTAGGGTAGCTATTAATTCAAATTTCCCTTAAACTTAGTAACTGCTTGTGAACTTATAGTTATCTTCTTGTGTTTCCTTATTAGATCTTTTCATCAAACAATTATCAAGAGCAAAAACAATAATAATAATGGACACAAGTATTAGGCTCCAAGCTAGGGAAAAACACCTCAAGGGGAAAACCCAAAAAATATCTCCTCTTCTTATAGAATCTATATCAAATGAGAAATCAAGACCCAAAACCTTATACCAAGTCTTCCTCCAAGAACCAAGTCAACCCTCCAAGAATCCCTTCAATTAGGTCAAATATTAACCAAATTAACAGAGATAAATTCTTCTTCAACCAACTTCTAGCTTCAACTTCTCCCCTCAACTTCAACCCTAAAATTTCAACCTACAATCTTTGGCCCTGTAGTAGCTACATAAACCCTAGCTTCTTTGCACATGTGAGAGAAAGATGGACCAATTTTTTTTCCTTATTCTTCTTGATTTCTCCTTGCTTCCTTGGCCTTCGATCTATTTTTCTTGATGTTCCTAATTTCAAATGAAACTTCTTCTTAAGAGATCAAATTGGTTATTGAATGAGGTTGAATCTGTTTCTATTTATATGCTTTTCTTGAGGTCGAATACCCTTCTTTAGTCCAACTTGTATCTTCCAAGGCAAACTTGTGCTTGGAGGCTCATAGGACTTTTTAGACTCAAAATCAATATCTTTTGCATGTTACAACTTGCCCAAAAGCATATTATATAATTGACAAGGACTCTCTTGACTCAAGAAAAATATTCTTTTGACATGACAAACCCTAGAAACATGAAGAACCTGCTTAACCTAGATAATCTTCAAAATGGAGCATGCAACCCATGCTTAAAAATAATATTTTTTCTTTCTTCTTTTTATTGTAACATAAAATATACCTAATGACTTGAGTACATTGACAATTATGAAGACCAAAACTAGTTACATTTTCCAACACCCCCTCTTAACTAGGGAGGTATTCATAATTGTACAATTGGTAGAAGGTTATTCTCAAACTGAAGAGTTCTCATAAGAAGATTCATATTGGTAAGCCATCTTTAAGCCTCAACATCATGATCAACATTGTCAACATGGTAAGGCCTTAACTTGACAAGATCTTTCTTATACAGGAGCATAATGTTGGGTGGATTTATGTGAGATACCATGCTACCTCGACAAAGTACATAACCCATCCGAATGTTCACTAGGTATGTCCTTTTAGGACTATTCTTATCTTGAATTCCCAATCCCCAAAGAATATCTTTCCTCTTCAATCGCTCTTGTCTTAGATATCTATCAAATCTTTAAAGAGTGTGAGTCAATCTCCTATCTTGGATTTTCTATCCTCAAGTAAATCATAGATGCTTATCCAATATTCCATCCACCATTCGTTCTCCATAGCTTTCACTAAGACATACGACTATTAGTCCTAACCTAGTGCATGACAAATGAAGATGAGAAAAGAAATATGATATTTATCATCACTCCCTCTCAACCAGAAAGCAGATCCCCCTTCATAAATAATAAGGAGACTTCATACTCCCTATTATATCCTAACGCTCCCCTCATATTAAGTTGTAATACCTTTAAAGCGCGCATAAAATAGATCTCGTGCGTCCTTTTAACCTTCCATAACAAAAATCGATATAATAGTCGAGTTGGATTATTAGGTGAGAAAATTTAAGTATAATTGCAACCTTTCTCGATAATTCAAGGTGCATATATTCTAAACAAGTGCCATTACCTGATGAACTTATTGTGTTATCCTATTTATAATAGCCGAAACATTTATTTTTATATAAACATCTCCGATGCGTCATCGGGCACAAACGTGCTTAGGTGATAAGCGTTTCACTTTTTCTTGATGCATCTCAGTCGTCCATCTTACATCAATCCAAATAATAACGGTTCATGTTCATGTTGGGTGTGAAGTTGTGGGCACATTGATGCGCTCCTTTATGTTTGACGAGATCTAACCATTCATTGCTTTCATGACCAACGGTCCACATAGGCATCAGGCCTAAAATAGACTAATTAAAATTTCCACCGTGCCCAATGGATGGGACCCAGTCTCGGTTTTAGAGCAAGTTAGTAAGGATTACATGGGTATCTGGCTGCCATTTAACGTGGTTTTTTTCTTAATTAATCCTCATCCCTTGCCAACTTTTAAGTCTGTTCACCCTTTTGCATTTTCTTTCTATGCATGTTGTTTTATAGCCCCTATGCTGTAGAAGGTGTCGATGTTGCGTAAATTAGGAAACCAAGCTTGATCCATTGCCAATTTTGCCCAGTAAGTACTTGCCAACCCACCATTACTCCGTTTTATTTATTCGCGTTGATTTAATTTCTAAAAGTTCAAAATTCCTGAAGGTCTTTCAAAGAAAACTTTCATCAACGAGTTGACTAGTTCAAAGACACCCAAATTTGCCTTGTAGACATCGTAACCTTGAAACAAACTTCGAATTACTTATCTTTTAGCTCCCAATATGATGAGTTTCTCAAACCGTATAGGGTTTTAGCTTCTACTCTTCCTCTATACATTTTAACCCCAAACCTGTCCTTGTTCTAATTAAGTATTTTAATCTTGAATCCAAAACTATAGTTTCTCATGTAGACAACGTCTTTCTTGTAATTAAGTATTTTAATCTTGAATCCAAAACTATAGTTTCTCATGTAGACAACGTCTTTCTTGAAATTAAAGAGGACGTCTTTTCCAAAATTCTATGCATACCATCTTCCAAAATTGATATCACTGATAAGGGAATTGACATAGAACTCATTCTATGAGTGGAAGAGGATAAAGATGAGTTCTTTAAAAGAATGCTCAAAATACCTAACCCCAAGCAGAAGTTGGAGTTCCCTTTGCCAACCAGTTCACTTAAGCCCTTATTTCAGATTTTGACTTCCTTACTTGCCATTATTTTTGTTTTAATAGACAATTCAAAAGTAGATATGCTATTTTCCTGGCCATTTGACTAATAACCATGAACCTTGACAAAATAATTATTATTTTTCCAAAATATCTAGCCAGGGCTGCCGTGGTTGAACTTCCTACTGCTACCCCTTTAAATAATGTCATCATTGCTCCTATCTGGTGCATTTAATTTTATTCAATTATCCCACCTATTTTCTGTCCACTAAGCTCCTTCAAACTATTACATATGAAAGTGAAAAAGAAATGGATATTTACCAATGGACAAACTTAATATATTTGAGACGTGCTCCATCCACTTATACCCAATATATTAATTTCTTCTCTTTTTATCTAAGAGTTAAATTACTTGGTGAAGCCCCAGATAGAATATCTGATGAGCAGAAAAGAGCATTATAGTTGACTGAGGAAGATAGTATAGGATGCTGGTTCCTATACCTTGACTGTTCCATGATCATAAGGTATGGTTTCGAAAAAGAGCCTTTATGACTTCCAAAGTTTATTACACCCTTGATTTTTTCTTGTGAAGCTTTAAGACAAAGCATTATTGTTAATGAGCTACATTTTCCTTCAAAGAAAAATGGATCACTTTTTATCTATCCTTATTGAATTCAACCTCTTATTGCTAAAAATAAAAAATGTTGTCAATGTGATTGAAAAGGAAATGCTTTTATTTCGTTTAATTCATGAGAATGTTGGCACTATGACCCTCTTAGGATAATCTTTTGTTTAAGAAAGCAAGCAAGACTTTTAGCATATGCTCATGAGAGCAAGATGGAGAGTGGAAATATTGCTAATACTCTTTCCCCACCAAGTGTCCACATTTAGGTAGTGATGTAGGTATCTACATAATAGAGCCATGCACAAACACACAATAGAGAGGGAGATGATCAAGCTCTGATACCAGTGGAAACTCATGCTTCCAGAACAAAATTTACTCAGTCCTTGATAATTACATTACCTCTCATTATAAAGAGGAAATCAAAGTCCCTAGAGTTAGAATAATCCCAGTACAATGTAAAGGCCAAAGAGGGCCAAGACATAGACCCCAAAGTTTTTTAGGAAATGAAATGCAACAAGTTATCAACAAAACTCAGTTAAGGGATTCCTGAGCACAAGCTTTGGATGTTAGACATAGTTTTATTAGAGAAAATTCAGCTCATATTCTGGGCACAAAAGTAATTCTATTTTCTCAACAAGCCCAGATGGTGGAGAAGGAGGTGTTAAATGAGATGACCCCCACTACTGGACTGAGACTCATTTCATCGAAAATTTTTAAAACCAACACATTCAACCTTACAGTAGTACAACTTGAGGTTAATGAGAACCAAAAACTAGTGGGTTATCACACTTCTTCCATGTCTATTAACCTAAAAAAAGTGTCAAATTTTGAAATGGTAAATAGGCACATACAAACAAAAAAATTTGTGGCACGATGATTATTAGATTCTATTGCCACCAATAGAATAAAGAAAGCTATGCTGGAGGAAGTTTCATAACAACTCCACATCACATTGGTGGCTTTAAGGACCAGAGGCAACATAATTAAAGAACTCAAAGACAAGATAGTGGCACAATCCAGACAACCCAAAGAAGTAGGTTCCTTCAAGAAGTTATTGGAGGAGAAGGAGAAAGAAATAAAAGGTTTAAAAGTAGATGAAAATATTTTGGATTATGATGCCAACCTCCTAATATAAGCTTTTGAGAGGTGAGAGGAGATTGAGAACCAATTACAAATGTTGAAAATTTCCTTTTATACCAAGGATACAAAACTTGACGAAATGTTAACTAGATGGAAAACTTGACAGAAGAATTCATAGCAAAAGAAAAAAAGTATATTAAAATGATTGTATATTACAAATCTATTGTTGATAAAGCTCTGGCTACTCCCCAAACATCAAATACTAAAAACCTAAGCCTCCTACAATTGAAAGTTTCACAGTTAGAACAGGGGCTGTAAGAGGTGAAATTGGAAAAGAGGCAAGTTGAGAAAAGGGTGACGATACAGGTGCAATGAAGAAACGAGATGATTGAAAAAATCTAAAGCACCCTTAGGGAGAAACTAATCGAAGTCAAGTACCTGTAAGTGGTAATCAGAGTAACCTCTACTGGGAGGCAAGTTCTCATCAAAGAAAAACAAGAAACATGGAGGGAAATAAATCATTAGATTTCAATGGTTCAATCTTCCCTGTGAACTAATGAAAATGGGATAATGAAAAACATGGAAGAATGGGATAATGGAAAACACCAATTTGGAGGTCAGAAATATATCTTCCATTCTTGAAGAGAGGTTAAAAGATGTAGAATAACTTATTGATCTCATCAAACACTCTTGAGGATGAGGCTTTGGCTCACATGAATATTCCTAAAAGGAACGAATGTATTTTCTCCTTATGCATGGTAAAAGAAAAAAACAACTCTATGCTGCTTATGAAAGAAGAGTTTGAAAAGGATAACAAAGAAATTTGAAAATTTAGAAGTGAATGGAACTATCTAGGTATTTTTGGAGTTCCCTCTTTCTGAGGAAAGGATAATTGGTTAATATAAGAAGTGGAGTTGTGTGATAAACTAAAGGCCACTTAGCATGATCTTAGTTGTGTGTCGATCATCCGTGAAGAAGCTATTTCACCACATTTAGTTATCAATTCCTTATGTAGGAATTTTGGCTGCAATAGATAAACTAATACAAAGTCTCCCTACAACTCATTACTAACTTAGATCATAGTGAACAATGGTAGTAACCAAGTACAAGAATGTACCTTGGTTTTCGTTGGATGACCGAGATAAAATTGAAAAGGTTACTAACTTAGATCATAGTGAACAATGGTAGTAACCAAGTACAAGAATGTACCTTGGTTTTCGTTGGATGACCGAGATAAAATTGAAAAGGTTAAGAGGAATTTGAGCCAAAATAGAATCTTAGAATATGTCCTTTATAGCACACAAACAATCCAACTTGTCCAACCTATGCAATAGGTTATTGGCTATCTAGAAGATTAAGATGAAGTAGCACTCAACACGCTTCAAATGCATAAGGCTAAAATGTGGGGATCTCAAAGTTCATCACCTGCCGCCGCGTTAAAGAAGCCAAAGGCATCCAAACTAATCGTTAAAGCACAAAGGCACTTGTAGGAGCTTTAATTATTTATTTCTTTTAATTAAGTATTTTAAATTTTAAATTTGCTAATTTGAAGACAATTACATTGATAGTTAATTTTTATAAACTTTTATTGAAGGTCGTGTTTCTTGATTAGAGGGGGTTGTTGAGAGAAGGACCTATTTTTGACATTATTATCTCTGCACGTACTTAATACATAGCTATCTTTTTGAATGAGTGATATGTTCATGCATTATTGATGAATCATTTATTTCTTTCGTATTCTCTAACGCTAGTTTTATTTCGTTTCCTTATTTTCTGATATCTACTATTAAGGTTTGGTAATTAAATTATTGAGTTTTTTTATTTGAAATTAAATTTCCACAAGCATGCCTCTGGAACAAAAGACCAGTCGTTTGTTGAATAAATTTTAACTACTACGTTTTGTTGTCTTTTACTGTTTCGTTAGTATTTATGTGTTTATGAAACAAGATTCACGCTAAATTGATTAGACTTATTCTTGTTGATTTGAAGTAGGTTGACTATGATATTTAAGCCTTAATATATATTGTTGATTCAAAACTTATCGATAGATTAATATGAGAGTGGAGGAACGACTACACTTGTTGTAACTTCCCCTTGATTATCTTTATTTGGTAATATAGCTTGAATCTTGAGCACATATTCTCTTATGTTGTTTGTATTATGTGTTGATGTAAGTTATTTTCTTTGATAGTTATATTTTAGCATTCATCCCTGATGTATGAATGCTATCATTGGATTAATGATACATTTATATTGAATGATTGTGATTCCTTCTGATTACGACATCTAATTACTGCAACACCCCTTCTGTATTAATAAATGGTCTTTTTCTATTTTCTTGTTGAAGACTTGTGTAATTTCTGATAGGGAAGACCCCTTGTGGTGTACAAGAGACAAGCATAGAGAACCTATAGTGGGAGGACTAGGTCCTCAACGAATGTGTTCTTAAGTGCTTCCTAATCGGGGAAAATTTGAGAACCAACATTATTTTGGCATCAAGAAACGGATTTTTTTAGCATTTCTTTCATGACTATTTTTGACCCGTTGTAGCCTTATATTCCTTTTGGGCTAGTCAACCAATGTAGTATTTTGAATGGTTTATATAATTTTACTTTGCAGGTTTCTCGTACCCCTAAAGAGGTCTAAAGAAAATGGGAGGTCTTAACCCAGGAGGATGAACGCGTGCAACCTAACCCTATTGTTCCATGACGACAAGAAAGATTAAGTGTTGGCATTATGATACATGTGTTTTCCTTGATGGAAGCTCACTTAGATGACAGATCACAGTGCAATAGGTCAATAGCAAAGAATTAATGATCAGACTACAAAGAATGAAGAAAGAGAGGTAGATGCAGATTCACCTTGACAAAGGAGCATATACACACATGTTAACAGACCAAAAGGAGTGTATAATGTACACACACTTTCACAAAATGAAAAGCATGTATATCTTGGAAAGCTAAGTTTTGGTCCAAGGTATTTGGTCCATGGTATTTTGATCCATGGTATTGGTCCATGGTATTTGGTCTGAGGTATTGACCCCAGGTATTGGGTCCAAGGTACTGGTCTTAAGTGGTTTTGGTCCATGGTATTGAGAAAGGCCTAAAACTATAAAAGGAGGAGACGATCAATAGGCCAAGGAGGGCAAGCATTGAATATCTGATGAAGTGTGAGATCTAGTATGCATGTTATGGGTTTGTGATGCTTTGCTTAATCTGAACCAAGGATGCACCTATGTGGATGATGATGGATGATGGATCAGGATCTTAAGGCTTGGAATGTTTTATCATTATGTGGTTTGATCATGGATAGACTAGATCTGAATTACTGATGCAAATTTTATTCTATAAATGTTATGATCTAGGTATGGCTGATGTCTTGAATAGTTGCAAAGTTATGAGTAAATATTTGCAAATCTGTACGTGGGTTCGCTTTGGAAAAATCGCGTATACACGTTGGTTCGACTCATCAGAGTAGCGTATACATGATGAAATATGATATCTAAATTTGCAAATGGTTCTAGTGGTTGTTGAAAAGTTCTGGGTTCTGCTCTGTGTTCTGGTGACAGGACTTCAGTGATTCAGTAGTGGGTGATTCAGAGATTGATGATTGAGTATTTAATGATTGGTTAATGCAATGGTTGTATTGTAGTGGTGATTGATGTTGTGCTTCAATGTTGTTTATGGGTCCAGTATGAAAATTGGATGAAACGTGGCCTTCAGATTATGGTGTTGTGTTCCAGGAGTATCTAGTCTGAAAATTTATGAAACGTGGTCCCTGGAGGAAGAGAGAAGGTCGTAGCCTTCTGTAGGCTAGCGCCTACATACTGGTAAACATATCGGCCAGTACAAGAGCCAGGGGGTTGGAGCTCCCTTCCAGTAGTAGCTAGAAAATGAGTGAAGGTTGGAGCCTTCAATAGGTTGGCGCCTATGTACTGGTAAACATATCAGCTAGTACAAGAGCCAGGGGGTTGTAGCTCCCTTCCAGTAGTAGATGGAGAATGAGAGAAGGTTGTAGCCTTTTGCAGGTGGGTGCCTACGTATTAGTATGAGTCTGCACCAATACAAGATTGTAAACAAGTTTTCTTATATTAAAAGGAAGACATCAGCAGGTGGTTTTTGTCCTGCATTGGGTTTCCACCTTATATCTTGGTGTTCATGTGTGTTCCTTATGTGTGATGGTCTATTATGTTTTTACTACACATGGGTACTGTTTATATGGTTAATGAAGTAATGATGCACTGATTAATGATCAACATACGATGAACTAATTGAATCATAAGTTTGTTGGATATACGCTAGTTTTCTTAAACACAGTTGTGTGTACACGCGGATTACCTTCATTGAAGCAGTGTATATGAATTTGAGTATGGAAATGAAAAAGTTATTTATTTGCTAATATTGATTCACACCCCCCCCCCCCCCTCTCAATATTATCTCCAAAAATTAGTATTAGAGCAGGTCCTTTGGTAGAAACTTGATTGCTTGAAGGAGATCCATAAAAACAATGGGAATGAAGTCAAAGAAGAAAGCACCTCGAAAGAAGAACACAACTCAAAGGAATAGTGACAGCAAGAGAGACAATTGGTAGTTAGATGGAAGCAAGGATTCAGATTCCAAATCAACTCAGGATGAACAAGAAAATGAAGCATCAGATAAAATCATAGATCAACAAGATCTTTTTAACAAAAGGGAGTGTGCCCTCAAAGAAAAAGTTACCAGATTAAAAGCTTAGCTGGAAGGTGCCTTCAAAGTACGTCAAATGCTACAGGATGAAGTGATATCATTAAAAAATAAGTAGAATGAAGAACTACCTCAAGCAGATGAAGAACAAGAAAATGAGATTCTCAAACTAAGGCAACAAGTGGAAGAAGGAAGAAAATCTGAAGAAATCCCGAGGAAGAAATATTTGGAAAAGGAAGAATAACATCAAGCTGAGGTAAATATCTTAAAAGGTAAATTAGAAGAAAAAGATAAACTGTTATGATTTCAAGACAGTACTAAGATTTTGGATGATATTCTTAGTAGTCAAAGATCTCCTACTCTCAAAACTGGTCTTGGTTTTTATGAATCTCTTGAAGGTGAATCTAGCTCACAGGGTGAGGCAAGGAACTCTAATGCAAAACCTGAAATGCTCAGCAAGGAGATAAGAGGTCAACCCCATCAACAACCAAGAAAAAAATCCTTAAAAGAAAATCGTTTACTCCAAATTATGGAAGTGATAATCGGTTATTTTCTCAGATGAATAATGTAGAGTGTTATGTATGTCATAATCTTGGACATGTTGCAACGAGATGTAGAAGTAGAATGGTTCAAGACCGTCACACATAAACATCATCACGTTCCAGGTACTTTAAGGGATATTATTTTTCTTGCAATATGTTTGGTCACAAAGCGATGAAACATGTAAGATGTTATGCATGTAACAAGCTTGGACATATAGCAAAGGAATGCAAGAGAAGATGTTGGGCACCATACCAAAAGGAGAAAACATCGTCACACGCAAAGATATCGAAGAAAAAGAAAATATAGTCAGAAAGATGTGGCATAGTAGAGTATACAGACATGATAGACTCAGAGGGAGATAAAAGTGTGAAACCTCATTGTTCTAAATCTCATACGCAAGTTTCATAAAGATAAGGTGCGTATATACGTGAGTTTGACATTGCACAGTAGCGTATATGTTAGTTTGAGGAAAAGAAGTGGGATAGACTTAGGAAAAAGGGTATGATATGGTTCATTCAATTATTTACTTTGTTTGATGATTGTTACAATCTGTTGATGATGTGTGGAAATGTGTTGGTACTCATAAGATGTTATTTAGAAGTTCTTTTGATCCTCACAAGTTAACTTGATGTATATCTGATTGATGATGATACCTTGATACTTTTTGCTAATATCAGATCTGACAGTGAACAAATGGAACAAGTTCAGGGGGAGCATATGCTTCGAATAATGCATTGTTGGCATTATGGTTAAAAGTCTTTGGTGATGACGCTTATGTGGCTAAATGATAGATCTTTCTATGATACTTGGGGTCACATTGTTGGTATTCAGATCAGATTCATAGATGGTCACTTAAGTGGCATATTATTGTTGGTTGGCCAAGAGAATGGTATTGTAGGTTACAGGTTTGGATGTTGTTGACAAATGCTTATGGTGTAGATCATATATGGTGTATGATAGTTGCTGATGACTATCATGGTCTTGCTAGGTCTTTGGTCTTTGTTAAAAACGTCATGTATATCTTTTAAATACCCATGAGTCATATGATGTAATTTGTAACCCCACTATGCATGCGATGGATGATGTAATGTTTCTTGTTTTTTACATGTATAAACAATTGGTATAATCCCCACTTGGTTGGGTAGATGAGTCAAATTTGGTATATCCCCACTTGGTTGGGAGATTGATGTATGTATACATCAATGGTGATAGGAAGGTCATACTCACTTAGTTGCGTTATAGAGTCATGTTATTCTTTTGAAAAATATTTTTGCAAATATTGCATGTGCTCAGGGGGAGCATGGATGGTTTGGTGCATCTAAGCATGTACAAAGGGGAAGCCCAATCAAAAATTTCAGCGTGTACTCAGGGGGAGCATGAACAACATAATGTATATCATAAAGGGAAAATATCTTGGTCCTCCCTTTGCCCTTGATGTCAAAGGGGGAGAGTGACTTGGTGTTATTGTTTCCATCAAGCCCAAAGGGGGAGATTGTTGGCATTATGATACAGGTGTTGTCCTTGATGACAACTCACTTAGATGACAAATCAGAATGTAGCAGGTCAATAGCAAAGAATTAATGATAAGACTATAGAGAATGAAGAAAGAGAGGTACATGTAGGTTCACCTTGACAGAGTGTATATAGGTGGGTTAACAGAGCAAAAGGAGCGTATAACGTACACATGCACTTTCACAGAATGAAAAGTGCGTATATCTTGGAAAACTAGGTTTTGGTCCAAGGTATTCGGTCCATGGTATTTTGATCCATGGTATTGGTCCATGGTATTTGGTCCGAGGTATTATCCCCAAGTATTGGGTCCAAGGTATTGGTCCTAAGTGGTTTTGGTCCATGGTATTGAGAAAGGCCTAAAACTATAAAAGGAGGAGAAGATCATTAGGCCAAGGAGGGTGTAGTGTCCTATCTAGGGGGCTAGATCGGTCTAAATTAATTGTCAACCCAGGGTGCGTTTACTTAGAGGCGTGTGCCTAAAATATATAAGCATAAAGGATCTACTCTAAATCTATGACTCCTAAGTTACAGTGCTGGGGTTAAGTCTATTGTTAAACTAACTAAGCATTAAATCATGTGCTATTAACAACTAAAATGCAATTCCTATCATGCTGTATATGGCTATCTTGAAAGGTTTGGTCCCCTTACAGAGACATCAACATGCAACCCTTGTTCAATATCATTCAGCAATCAAGAATACTTAAAGAAGGCATGTAAAGGCAAATTCATAACCATTATCCATATCAGTGTTTTATACACAACTCTGAGATCAAATCCTTTACGGGATACAATTCATAATCCAAGAGAGGGTTATTCAACACATGTACAGACATTGAGTTAACGCATTCATCACTGCAATCAAATCTCCAATCATATATATAATTCGCATGCGTTTCATTCAATTGAATTGACTGTAAATGAAATCAAAACTACAATATGAATGTAATGCAAATATAAACAAAATATAAACATAAATGAAATATAAACACAAACGAAATGTATGATCGGTCTACCACATACGCAGGACCCGTCTACGTCTCTGGCACACCGATAATTACACCACGATCACGATATCAAAACAAGTATGCAATGTATTAGATTGAAAACCAGAGGTTCTGTTCAAACGTAACTGTAATATCAAATAATGGTATGAGTATGTAAACGATCACAGGTCTCGGCCTTGTCTTTTAATTACATAGTTACATCCCTTGAAAAATGGATGCTTATCCATAGCAGCTGTTGCTGCTTTTTGTAAATCAAAACACGGATATATTCCTAATTGTCTTATGCATAAAATCAAAAATCAAAATAGGAAACAACTTAAAATCCGAATGGACAAAAACTGAATGCTATTGCTGCCTTTTGTGCCGACATGCTAGGGTTGACTAAGCGTTGACCGTGCAGATAGGAGGAATGTTTCTAATGCGGAATAGGTGCTTGTCCATGTTTGGACATTCCTCTTTTCGTCCATACCTTCCGCTCCTACCTAGCTGCCATGCCACATGTCACATAATAAACCATTTACATGTTGTTAAGACTTCCTGTAGTGATTTAGGCCTAAAATCCTAGTTTATCAACACAAAACCCCTAAATTAATTAATATGCATGTCAACAACTATAAACTATTAAATGAATTAAATTCTAAGGCATTTGAGGAATGGATGATGAGAAAAAGGTAGGAAATGGTCATGTTTTGGAATGGGAAAAAGGGCTTAGAATGGTACCAACATCTCTCCCCGACTTAATGACTTGGCATGTCCTCATGCCAACCCTGATGTGCTGCCTTTGAACTCAGTTCCTGTCTGTACCTCTGCTGCCTTGAGTAATGTGTCAACGTTCTTCTTCTTTACCTGGACATCTTCTTGGTCGTGGAGCTCCTGTTTCAGCCTTCGGTACTTTTCTTTTAGGGTTTTCTTCTGGCTGTACCACTTGGTGGCCCACTTGCAGATGTCGGTCTGCTCTGCTTCCAGCTCACTAACCCGCTCTTTCAACTTGTCATGTTTCATTTGAATTTCCTTTGTCTGGGTACGGAGCATTTGATTT
>APFE031005718.1:89764-109451 GCA_000404065.3 Pinus taeda | reverse complement strand
ACTGCATTCAAGAACATTATGGCCGAAGAACAAGAAGGACGTTCGTCGAGCAGATCACAACATATATCAATTATGGATCATTCTTTTATAGGACATTCATCTGATCAAGAAGGACAACAAAATATCAGAGAAGATCAAGTTCATTCATGGAAAAGCAGATCGTAGTAGAGGCCCATTTTGGATAGTTAATGTGGTTGGTGGTCAATTATGACCCCTCCACGCATAGAATAGCAAAGAATTTTTGTAATCAAACTCTATATATACCCAAAAACACAATGTAATTAGTGTTGATGGTTTTGGTTTTGATGTAAGATTCAACTTCTGGAGACTATAACTACTGTGATACTTGCAACGTCTGGTCTTCATTTTCAGCTAATACAAGCTTCTTTTGCTGTTAATTGCTCACTTTCCACTTCTTCTTTGTTCTAGGTTGTGCCTGCTATGCATTTATTCATGTGCTCTTGATATTTAGCATTAGAGGGGCTGTCATCCCACCTCTGTGTTAGAATCTTGTATGTATTATTGAATGTGTTATGCAGGTTTCTTTTTACTTAATGCCAGATAGCTGTCATCCTGTCTGTGTATTAAGAAATAGATTTGCAGACCTCTTTACTGGTTGCAGCCGGCCATCACAGGCTCCTATGCATTTGCTGGTGTGGTCAGTATTCTCCATGTTCACCTATTCCTTAAACTGTGAGTAATTGGTGGTCTAAAGCCTTGTATTCTAGGGGTGTTCACCCATGTCTGGAGTTAAGCATAGTAGAAGTGGTTATCTGGCTTGAATATGCATCATTCCTTCCATTCATCCATTTCTAATATTTTGTTGAGTTTGTAATGTTCCCGAGCATCTCTGATATAAAACCTATGAGAGTTTCTTGGGGTGATAACAGGTACATCATCACAATGACTAAGTATTTAACTAGATGGGCGGAGGCCCAGCCTGTGAAGGACTGTACAAGCGTGACAACAACAAAATTTATCTTTGCTGACAAGGTTTGGTTGTCCAAAAAATTTAATGAGCGATTGCAACATGCATTTTCTTAATGAGACGATCAGTGTGATGATGGAGGAATTTCAAGTTTACCATCAGAAGAGCACACCATATCACCTGCAGGCTAATAGGATAGTGGAAGCGTTTAATAAAATATTGGAGAGCGCGTTAACAAAGGTTTGCAATGCTCAAAGAAATGACTGGGATGTGCGCGTACCCATGGTGCTATGGGCTCATAGGATGACTTTCAAGAAGCTGACTGGACAAATGTCATTCAGGTTGTTTTATGGCATAGAAGTTGTGATGACGATGGAGTACATTGTGCCTAGTCTGCGCATAGCGGAATTCACAGGAATGGCGGATTGCGGAGCCCTAGAGGAGAGGCTCACGCAACTAATAGAGCTTGAAGAGGATAGGTTTCTAGTTGGATTCCATCAACAAGTTCAAAAGGAGTGCGAAAAGGCATGGCATGATCGACACATAAAACTGCACACCTTCAAGGTAAATGATTTAGTTTTATTATACAACAACAAGTTTGATAAATTTCCGAGAAAATTTAGGATGCATTAATTGGGGCCATCTGTCATCAAGGAGATTACCAATGGTGGAGCAGTTCAGTTGGTAAAATTAAATGGAGAACCCTTCCCAGGAAAGGTGAATCGTAGCCCATTGAATCCATACACCAGTGATCTGGCTAGATGACTATATGATGGAAGCATAATGCTCCAGGCAACTGAAAGGAGGCGCCGGACTATAAACTACACTGCCCGGATTGTGGAGCTGTATGATTGGGAAACTACGTGGGATGAAGGAATGTCACAATGTCAATAGAAATGCGCGGGGAGCTATGCTATCGAAGAAGGAACCACCCAGGGTAGCTGGAAAGTGACCATTATGGTCACTGTTCATGATTTGACAATGAGAAAAAGGATAAATGGAGTTGGGGGGGACATTTAACTCAGAATTTAAGGGTAAGATCTTTGAAAATTTGCCGCCAATCTAGCATTTATGAACGAATTTTGGGGGGAATAGTCGGATTTGAATTTGAAAATGCCTATAAATTACAGGTGGCTACCCAACGAAAAACACTTGGCATTTTGAGAATTGAGGTGTTGAGCTCTTAGGCATGTGTGAACCGTGAGAAATTTGAATCTTTGATAGCAAGTTCAGCGTTTGAGAGGTTTTCAGCGGAAATGCAAGGGTTTTGTCTAGCATCATGTCAGCGTCTGCAGAAATCGTGAGTGCTGGAGAAGAAATGGTAGCTGAGGGAGCTACCTCAGAGGTGGCAATGGCATCTAAGGAGCTGCCCCAGAGATAGAAAGTGTTGAAGTACCTGCAGAGGTACCCAAATCGCTGAGGTTGCCTAGGCCAAGGCCTACGCCAACCAAAGAGTGTACAAAAATGAAGAAAGATAAGCAGAAAGTGACACCGCTAGTGTGCGCATCACCCAGAAAACACACGCAGAAGGAAAAGTCCACCGCACAGGAGAAGGGCAAGGTAGTTGACTTGGAACCTAAAGAAGCCAGTGAAGAAATCAATATGGGTGGGGAAGACATTGACATGGGGGTAGAGGAAGTTGACGTTGAAGGGTTCGACCCTATCTCTAAACTTCCCAAATACATTCCTCCATGCCAAGGCAAGGCAAAGGTCCCAAAGGACATTTATGAGAGCAATGTCACACTGCATACACTGTTGCTATCGGACAAGATCGCATTTGAAGGACCACGCCTGGCGCACATCCCCCATTTGAAGCTGGAGGATTGGGATTTGGCCGATACAGAGTGCTTTCCCCACTTAGCGACTGATTAGTTCATGTGTCACGTCTTCTATAACGATACTAGTGTGACCACACTAGAGCCAAGGAAGAGGATAAAAGGGGTGGACAAGGCAGGACTGCTAAACATGCTATGGGTGTCGCCTTACAACCACGCGCCCATAACCATGATAGTGATCAAATAGCTGCTATGCTTGGTGCACGATGGGTGCCTGTGGTTGGAAGAACCAATACCGTTCACTGACATGCTGATCCATACGATTACTCGGTTTCTGCATTCAAGACTAAATCCGGCCATGGCATTTGGGGGAAAGACAGGTGAGCGTGACCTCATCGAGCAAATGAAGGACAAATTTAAGCTCGTCAAGAAGCCACGTGGCTACTCCATTTCTAGTATAACTGACGCCACGGTTAAAGTATCCACTTAGATCCTGGCGGGGAAAATTATGAGGAAGTGTTGCGCAGATGAAGTGCTGGCACCGGTGGTATCTCTGGCAGCCCAGTGCATGGAAAGTGTACAATTCAACTGGGCACACTACCTCTGAAGAAAATTCCTCGTGAATTGTAGAGAGGTGCAGGATCATAGAAAAACTTTTCACTATGCATGGCTGCTGCTATCCATAGTACTAGTTGCATGAGAGTTACCGGAGGATAGTCAGTTTCCTCCTGTCATGCAGGATTTACCGGAAGCAGCAAAGTTCTCTTCACTCTGGGCCACCAAGGACCGCCAAAAGGTCAAGGATAGCAAGATATTTTGGATCTTGATGGAGATGAGTATCAACATTGCCATCAACCACAAACGACGATTATCACCAACTGTCTTCAAACAGTTGGCAGAGTATGTGGAGTTCAAGGTGGACTTCCACTATGTCTCCATGCAAGCGCGGAAGGACCCTGATCAAAAGTTGTATGACCTTCCATACCTGGCCATAGACCACTCAATAGCGGCGGTCCTTGATCGCTAGCTAGTAGAGTGGCACATGACCTCAGACTTGACAGCTGGGTCTAGCAAGTCTGCAACAAAGCGTAAGAAGGAAGAGGCTAGACTAAGGACGGAACAGTTGGCCGAAAATAGGAAGAAAGAGGCTACAAACAAAACCAAAGCAGAGAGCGCTGCCAAAAAGTAGACAGAAGGGTAGGAAGAAGAGGAGGAGCATGACTTCGACAAGAGTCAGAAATCCCCTTCCTCAGAAACAGAAGAGGAAGAGTAGTGATCCGATCAGGGAGGAGAAAAATACTCTGTTCCGGGTTAAGTGCAACAGGGAGTAGGAGAAAGTGGGGCCGCAAAAGAAGTCTAAGGCCAGCAAAACATCCCTCGACCCAATCACCTTGACCGAAGGTGATTTTAATGACATTGGCAATGCAGTGAGGGATGCAACCGCAAAACTATTGCAACAGTTTGAGTACCACCAACAACAGGCCTTGGGCGCCATTCAAACGGGTCTGCACGAGCTGTAGATGTAGGCATCATAGGTATAGACAAGTGTGGGGTGAAGCAACGCGGTGTCAACTAGTTTGGCGTATGGAATGTTAGAGGCAGCATAAATGGTGGGCACGGTGGATCCCCATGCCATAGTGCTGCTAGATGGAGCACTAACTACAGAAGTAGAAGCTGATAGGGCCACTGTCATCGTCCTTAAGAGGGTTGGGCTAAACTTGGCTATGCTTCCAAGTGAAGCCCTTCACACCTTGCAAGATGGTGTGATTGCGGAACTTTGGGCTCGGGAATAGCACGCCTTGAATGTTATCAGTGAGAAGAAGGTGTACAATGCTCAGTTGGATGTATAGAAGAATTCTACCATTGATGTTCTTAAGGACACCATGGAAAAGAATAAGCACATGACCAAGGTGGTGGCTGAGGCATGCAAGACTGTTCCAGTGCTGGATATTCCTGAAGATGCACCAGTGGATGTAAGAATTCAGAAGCTCGTTGCCGGAGTGAGTGAAGCGAGAACAGAGCTGGCTAAGGTTCAGTTGAACTAAACCTTAAAATTATAGAGCTAGAGTTAAGGGCCTAGCCTTTGACTCCACCAGAGGTTAAAGAGTAGCACACAACCATTGTCAAAAATGCAGTAGTAACTGTAGATGTCACTATGAAGGAGTGCACTGCGCCCTTCGAGTAGTCGCTCGAAGTAGTCACCAACCTACAGGAGGATCCTAATGTGCAGAGGCTGGAAATAGAGGCATGGGAGCTACAAAAAAGATATGATAAGGTTAAAGCAATGGCACACACCATCACCATTACATAAAGGCTAGCGAAGCTACAGGAAGCAAAGGCGCTTAAAGAACAGGTGGATGCAGCTCAGCGCAAGGAGGCAGTACTGAAGGCCAGATTGGGGCCTTGGCTAGAGGAGGCCTATGTACTCACTGCCTCCATTGAAGGCAAACTGGCTAGTCTGCAGAAAACATAGCAGAAAATACAGGCAGACAGCACAGGGCCAACGACGGGGAAGCGAGTCGAGCAAGTGAAGCAGGTGGCAACACAGTGCACCCCTGAAGTCGTAGTGGTACAAGTGAAGCTGGAAGGTCTTCACGACAAGATCTCCATGCTAGCAGAATGACTTGAGGGCGAGTCACCAGATTTGTGTTGGGGGCCTGTTGGGAATGGGTCCCTCGGGGTCAATTTTGGGGTTAAAAGCCTAAGTTTTGGGGCTAAAGGCCCAAGTTTTGTGTAAAGAATGTAAAGTCTCCACATTTTATGGTTGCGGAGTGTGAAGATGTAAACAATCAAAAAGGGTTTTCACCATTAATTTAGATAGTTTGTGTCAGCTTGATGAGATCCGCCCTTGGTTCATGGGCCATGGGAATCTATAGAAAGGGAGTCTTAGAAGAGTCTAAGGCAAGATTTTGGTAGAGTTCTAAGTAATTTTTTGGGTCTGTGAGAGCTAGGAGCAAGGAGTCTTACCGTAGGAAGAGGCTCTATAGCTGAGTGCGCAGAGGCCGAGGGTAGAAGTCCGCAGTTGAGTTCACGGACCCCTGTAGCTGTGTGTGTAGGGTAGTTAGAGTCTGTACTGGAAATATGGATTATCGATAAAGAGAAGTATTCTGGAATTACCTATGTATTTTACTTCTATTAATTGCATGCGATTATGTTACATTGATCAATGGGTTTATGTTTTAATGTTATTCTGATGTGCAAATATATATGTTTCTCTTTGCGATATGAACGCAAGCTAAGATATATGTTCATGCAAAGATAATCGTATTATTAGTTAAAGTTAACTAATAATTAAGTTAATCTGGGTAGTCATAGAAGTAAGGGTAATTATAGAGGCACGTAAGCATCTGAATTGACTATTTAGGGTCCGCGAAGGACGATCAGAGGATTTCGCGAAGGTGTTAAAGCTGAATAAGAGAAGTACATTGATAATCCCTAAAGGGCTTATCTATCTGTGCGAAGGTAGAGTGAAGGTCTAAAAGTGACATCGCTACCATCTCAGGGTGCAGAAACTTGTTTCCTGCATCCCCCCATACTACTTAGGGTGAGACTTTAGTCCGCGCTCTATGGGTTGATGTCGAAAGGGCCAATAGTGTAGGGATTTGCTTGACTACTTAACGTTGAACCTGGGTCAAGGCCCATCAAGCCAACATGCATTTAGTGTGATTGGAGGTGCACTTTGTGACAAGGAAAGGACAAATCAGCCTACAGGAGCTCTTCTACAAGATCAACATCTATTTATGGTTGTAACTCCTTCCATTTATATTAATGCAAAGAATTATCTGTTTTCCTATATGTGATGTTTTTATTTCACGTATTTCAATACCTTGTTGATATATTGAATAAGATATTTAGATGATACTGCGTAGATCTTGTAGTTTCTTGGATTGTGTTATCTAATTGTGCAGGTTCTAATTTTGGAAATTAGAGCTGGAATTGGAGCATTCAATCTAAAAAAGGAGTGAAGCATGTGACAAATTCCACGTAAGCCTCATTACTTCATCTATTTACTTTAACAAAATCATTAGGTTCATTGTCTCTCTGTTGTTCTAGGTTAGCCACCAAACCTAGGGGAGATACTTTTTTCTACAATCCTAAATCCCGCATAACAATGTGGTAAGAAGAACAAAAATTTCAAAGAGAAGGCCTCTAGGGAAAATAAGTAGCCAAGGGAGAAGGGAACTTCCAAGTGAAAGAGATCTAATAAACATGTTAAACTAAGACTCAAGAACCTAAAAATGGTTTTATAAGAAGATATATTAATGTTATAAATCTTGGAGTCCTCAAATTTGACACTAACTAGAAATTTTAATGGGAATTTAATAGTTGAAAAAACTCTCATATCATGGCTCTAGACAAATGACATTGTACCACTGAAACCATGGTCCCTAAGGTTTGATCATATAAGGGAAAATTCCATAATCCAACCAATATTGGTAAAACTCTGAACTCTATCACCAGAATTAAGGAAAGCTCAAACCTTTAAGGCCATTAGAAATTCAATCGATACAATTATATATTTTGATGAGAGAACTATTGATCAAAAGGGAATTGTGAATGGTGAATTGTGTTTTTCTTGAGTTAGAATTAGCCGAAGCAATTAAAAAATACCATAAAATCTAGGAAATGGAGCTATAACTAGATTTTGGAATGCATTATCATTTTCTTCAAATGCTCATTTGGTCATGCTTATGGTCGTTTGATGTTTCACTATTCGACTGTAAGGAAATTTGAAAAGGAGTTCCACAACTAGACTAGGTAAGATGTCTCTCTTTCGTCTAAGTCCATTACATCTATGCATTAACACAAGTTGGCTAGATGAAAGGTGGTTTGGAAGCTAAAGTAAAATTCCTCTTTATCTACGTTTATGGAAAACTAGCTATACTATTGAGGGACCTTAGAGAAATGCCTCTTAGAATTAAATAGATTGTAGATAATATCATTGAGTCACTGATCATCAATGTTAGTAAGGACAATGATATTGGAATTGGATTTGAGGTGCATTATATCCAATGGGAGGGGGGAGCTTTTGATCCTTTAGGTAAGTAATCAAAACCCTATATTTTCTTTTAGAATTATAGGTATTTCATTTCCCATGAAATAAGGCTTTGTTTCAAGGGTATAAAATGTCCATATTTAATTTATCCCACTTCTCCTCTCCCTATATAAATCATTCAATATCGTATTCTCTATCTTTTTCATCTATACACAATGACCAGGGTCCCTAGAAGCACCCTACAAGCCATCCCCAAGAGCTTAACAAACCCTGGTTATGATCATCCTTCAAAAAAATGGTATCATTTGAGATCACAAAAAATCCTTAAAAGTAACGAGAGGTAGAAGGATGACCTACATTGAATCATTATATTATTTTTCACTTATCTTAATGATTTTAGAGTAAAAAATAGGAGGAATCAACTTGTAGGGTTATTTTAGATGCAGGCCCCAGTTTAGAAATTTGGGGGTTTAAAACCTTCCACAGCCATTTTGAAGCATCAAAATACATTTTTGGGGGTTAAAAATATATTTACTATAGACCATACTCTGATGCTTATTCACACTCAAAGACCTTTCCAATAGTGCAATAATCGAGTCATTCAGAGCTCATATGCAAAAACTATGTCTCTCAAAAGTTTCCTACCATGTCGATCATTATGTATATGAGGATCCAATGTCAGTCACTATTACTCATGCATATAGCCATGTGTGGAATTTCAAGAATATTTGAGAAGCTCTAAAATCATAACTCTACTTGAGTGTTGAGTAAGTCAAAAACCTACCCCGAGATGGCTATTAGGTTATGTTAAATATCAAGTTTCTAGGAGGACTCAGAGTTCCACTCTATGACATTATATTTGTTCCATAGTTTAGTAGAGCATCTAGGAATGGGAAGTTAGAGAGAAAAAAATAGGGGGATAATATTTTTTTGTAACCTTACAGGTCATAGGACTCAGGTAACTCCATAAAGAGCACATCTTTCTTTGTATTTGCATATTTCCATACTAGAGAAAAGAGAGTATAATGATCCCACCTTCTAGTTGGGTTTTCTCACTTATGGGATTCCTAAAGTAAATCTTTTGTTTATTTGTGGATGTTGTGTATGTATTTTTTTTGGTTCTCTATTTTTCACATTTCAACTATTTCTTACATATAAGCATAAAAAAAGCAACAACTAAAGAATCTAAGATCTAAAGTTAATTAAACTTCATAATAAATATTTCGAATATATATATATCTACTATATATAGATTAGTGATGAATTGTTCCAGTGGACTATCCACAACATTTTATAGATCATATTGGTATTAGACCAGGTTTATTTGTGGTATTTTGTGGGAAGTTGCAAGGATCTAAGAATTAGTTTAAGAAGAAAGTTGCATAACCCTAATCCATGGCTGAAACCCTGAGGTTCAAAGAACAATTTATCAACATCAAGCACAATATGTACCCCCTCATGGTGGCTCTAGCAAGAAATATTGGACTATTTGGAGATACTGGAGGTTCTAACTAAAATATTGGATTAGGGGGAAAGCTGAGACATAATGAGGACCCGAAAAAGGAGTCAAGGAAAGAACCCAAGAAAGAGAAATAGAGTTAGATTGTTATTAACCCTTCATAGTCCCTATTCAATATGGAAAAGAAAGTGGAAAAAAACCATACTCAGATGAGATTGATGCATTGAAATTGAATTGTTGATTGCAACAACTAGAAGCTTATTTTAACTTTCACCATATAGATGAAGAACAAAGGATATACTTTTCTATGCTAAAGTTAGAGGGCCATTCTTTAATCTCGTAGGAAATCCATATAAAAACGCTTAGGCGAGATGGTGATCCACAAATAACTAGGAAGAAGGACTTCAAAAACCTCATTAATTCTTAGTTATACCCTATTAGGTAAGTAGAAGATGGATGGATCTATTAGCACCACTTCAAGTAGAGACAAGGGAGAAGTGTATAGGAGTACAAACCATTGAGTTTAGAAAACATGGCCATCATGTTGGACATCTCTCCTAATAACCCACATGTACTCCTTAATTATCTAGGGATTTTTCATAGCTGTCTATGAAGAAATTGAAGCTTTTCAAGCTAAGGACAATGGGCAAGGCATGTGTACATGTCCAATATCTACAAAACATAAGCCACAAGAAAGGGAAGCCAAGTGGTTTCAAGCAGAAAGAGTAGAAGAAAGCTTCCAAGGAGGGGAAAACCAAGTGGAAAGGGGGAAAGAATAAAAATACGATAGTTATTGCACATTAGTGGAAGGATCCTAGCAATCATTGTAACTATTGCAATATTGATGGTCACATAGTTAAGGAAAAGTGTTGGAAACCACATCTAGAGCTAAACTAAAAATATGTTGACGGTGTTCAAAATTCATCAACCAAGGGGATCTCCCTAATATGAAGTCCCAATTAGACCTCACACTGTTTGGTATAGGAGTCCCATCTAGTATAAAGGTTCGGTTTCCAATTCCTCAAAGATCTTCCTTGGCTCTAGCTGTCAGCATAGGAGATTAATGCAATGGTGTCTTCAAATAGCAAGGTGAGTGTGCAATGCAACTGTGTTTAGGTTCTCTGACTGCAAAAGGGGGGAGAAAAGTGAGTCTCTAAGTGAGAGGTAATAGTACCCCCCAAAAAGAGACACACATGAACCAGAAAGGCATATCTAATATCCAGTGGAATAGTCCATAACGGATGCGACAATTGTTACAACCAATGAACAAGGGAAGATCCGTCTAAAATCCAATGGAATAGTACACAATGGATGTGACAATTGTTATAACCGATAAGTAAGGAACATTCTGTATAGTATCCTGCGAAATATTCCACAAGGATGAGACAATAGTGACAACCATTACAAAACATTCCCAAAAATATAAGCACTAAAACAACTAAAATAGTTCGACTATCTTAGTACATGTGAAAACAAAAATGAAATATAAATGCTCACAAAATAGTATTACAAACATCCATAAGTCATGCATGGAAACGTGCTGGCTTGAAAAGGCTTCTGTAATTAAGAAAAAAGTTCCAAGACACATATTTACATTGTATATCACTAGGCCCACTAGTGGGACATTGGAGCCACTCCTTGCTCCTCAAAGAATTGACTAAAAATATCATGCTTTGGGGAGGAGCCAAGGTGAAAATTCCCTTGCTCATACAATGAGGGGTATATATAACCAAGGGGTGATGATTGACCCTAGTGACTCTATGACTTCCCTCATGATTGTTCAACTTCCTATGACTTTTCAATTGACATGAATCTTCATATTCATGTGTGTCCATTGAACTTACATTTTACATTACATTTGATTTCCAATATACATGGCCCATAATAGTGATGTGGCCTTTGACAACTCATGACACGACTTGACATGACACTACTGACATGGACTAGTTTGCTGATGTGGCAATGTTAAGCCCCTGCTGTTGCTGAGTGATAGATGTGTTCTTGGATATGCTTTCTCTTCTCCTCTGCATAGCTTGATGATGCAGGGTCTTAAATGATCTTTGATATCGAGATGTGGTTGCATACATGTGTTCCTTTTTATTTCTCTTGATAGGTTCCTTTGTCCTTCTAGCTGAAAAATTAGTCTTCAAGCATGTTTCCTCCTTCCCCATCTTCATAATTTCGCCATGATATGATAATGTACTCATTTATGCGATTCACTCATGACGGGATGACATTAATCCAAAAACTCCCTAGTCTAAGATGATGCATTTTTATCCATGAAATGAGTCTGTGACAAGTAATAGGCTGGGAGAGAGGGCCCAGTAACTGTGCATTGCACAGTTCCAGATGACAGGGAGAGGGCTTGATCACTAAGATTGTGTGAACGGTACTCAGTCTTGATTGAGGAACTAATTTCTAGCGCAGTCCCCACTCGGGAGAAAAATTGTGAAATGGCCACTGGGATTTAGGATTGTGTAGTTAAAGTAGATAGTGGCTGATGTGGGATGAGACCCTAGGAGATAGATTTGTGCAGTTTCCAGAGGCAAGGAGGACTCGTCAACAGAGAGGCCCAGAGGACAAATATGCATTGTTCTTGAGGAAAATGAGCTCCGACTAAGGGAGGACACTAGGGGACACCTTTGCATAGTTTTGGAGGCCAAGGGGGGTTGGGATCTTTGCGCATTATGGGATTCCAATAGGCAAGGGAAAAGATTAAGGACTGAAATTGCAAATTGTGCAGTTCAAGTCGGACTCGAAGGAACTGCTGCACAATTGTGGGAGTCAAGGAAGGTTGCTAAACTTTGGAATTGCGCAATGCAACTGCCCTGGAGGAAAATTAATGTGCACAGCACAGTTCCAGTCAACAATATCACATCATTGAGGGTTGAGACTGCACAGTGTGCAGCTTAGTTGGGGCTCAGTGAAGCTGAGTTTCCTGGTCAAGAAGATTTCTGAAAATGGATAAGTGTAAGGGAAAGGATGGACTCATGATGAACTCAAATTGTGATCACACACTTAGGATACTTCAATGACACGACAACCACAGACCATCGGAACAAGAAGCAAAGCATTACCCTCTGAGTGACTGTCTCATGACAAGAAATGACAAGTGTGATAGTTCTCAAGAAGTTGTGTATGAGTGCGACATGTGTTTACATGGCTAGGAATACTCATATACACAAAGCTCAACCTTCAAAACCACAAGGAAAGGTTAGAAAACATGACACAACGGTCAAACATGCCAAAAGACAACAGTTGATTAAACAAGCAAAAGGGAGCAAAACACTTAGAGGAAACACATGGAATGATTGTCAATGCTTGCAACCATATATCTCATTGAAGACATAATGATATGACAATGATAAGCAATCCTTCATGCTACATTAAGAGGTGTATTTCAAAAAGGATGTGTTTTTTTTTCCATACCTACCCTCCAAAGGGTTATGCATCATATGGAGAATTCATGCGGTCTCGATCTTCTATCATACCCTGGGTTCCTTGGTCTTCTTATTTGATAATCTACTCATGACAAGACGATATCAGTCTGATAAACTCCTAATCTAAGATGTTGCACTTGGATTCATAAACTGGGATGGGACTTAGTGACAGGTCAGGGGAGAAGGTCTAGTGACTGCACAATTGTGCACTTGAAGCAGCCAAGGGTCAAGCTTGATCATTGATATTGCATAGTGCGCAACTCAGGTCAGACTGAGGGAAATTTATGCACAATCCTCACTAAGGGAAATAATTATGCAGTGGCCACTAAGAGACAAAATTGCACAGTTTAAGAAGGAAATGGCTGCTATAGGATAAGGCCTAGGGATGACAAACCTATGCAGTTTTAGGAGGAAAGGGGGGCTGGGAAACTGAGAGGCTTAAGGGACATAACTGCACAGTTTCTGGAGACTGTGAGTTCCATCTAAGGGAAGGACATTGGAGGAAGCATCTAAAAAAATTTGGATGCCAAGGGAGGCTAGGAGTTTTGGGAATTGTGTAGCTCTAAGAGGAAAGGAAAAGGCTTGAGGGTTGTAGATGCAAAGTGTGCAGTTTAGAAAGGCTAGATGAGGCTAGGTTATTAGAAACCTCTAGAATTTGGCTAAGTGAGGGATAAATGGAGCCAAAGTGAGCAATGATAGAACTTGACTATGATCGCACACTTGAACACCTAGTTATACAACATAGACCATCTAGAACATATGAAAACATTCTTCGCTTAATGCAACAACCTTTCTGACCGCTTACGACAAGTGTGGCTTCGATGATAGACTTTGTGAGGATAAAGGAGACACTTATGCAATAGTGTGTGAAACTTTGGAAACGAGTGCGAACCATGTCTATATGATGAGAACAACCCATTTTCAGAGATATTTCCCCTTGAAGTAAAACAAACTTTCCTTTACATGATAAATGACAATCCCCATGCCCGAAGATGACACATTCTATATAAATATAAAAGCATGAAAAACTCTTAAGATCGAAGAATGGATCTTGAAAACATAAGCTTACTAATAAGTGACTAAGGAATGATCGATCACAGGATTAACAGTGGGTTCCAAAATTCAAGTGTAGGCCAAAATTTTGGAGGGTGTTTCAGCTGCTACAACACTTGGTGACACACTGGTTGAATTCCAGCTTCTTTGTCTTGGTTCATTTTTAGCTCAGGGCCTTGGTCCTGTTAGGATTCCAAGAAACTCTCCTAGGTTGTAGCTCAGAGATGCCTGGTAACATATAAATTCAACTATTGTTGCAGGTTTGATGGAAGGAATGATAGTTTGGTTCAAGCCAGATAACCACTTCTACTTTGTTTCACTCTAGACATGCATGAACACCCTCAAACTACAAGGCTTTAGACCACCAATTCTCACAATTTTAGAGATTAGGTACATATGGAGAATACTAACCACACCAGTAGATGCACAAGACCATGTGATGACCGATTGCAACTAGTAAAGAAACCTATGAACCTAATTTACTAATGCAAACATAGGATGACAACTCTCCTGCATTAGATAGGAATAAACCTGGGAAACCTATTCAATGATGCAATCAATGCTTTAACACAGAGATAATATGACAATTATCTCGTGCTAAAGACGATGAGCTGAAGAATACAGCATATCAGGCACAAGCTTAGAATAAGAAGAAAATGGACAGTGAGTAGTTAACAACAAAAGAAGCTTGTATTAGCTGAAAATGAAGATGAGACGCTGCAAGTGAAAAAATATCTACAATCTCCAGAAGTTGAACCTTACATCAAATGCCAACCTTGATTACATCTTGCTTCTGGGTATTTATAGATTTTACATTACAAGGGCACTTGGCCGTTTAGGTATGAAGGGGTCATCATTGACCACCAACTGCATTTAACTCCCTGATGGAATCTCTGAATGTGTTTTCTTTCTTCAGTGGATGAATCTGATCTATTCAGGTGTTGTGCTGTCCTTTTTGGCTATTGGAGTGCTCGTACCAAGAGATTCCACGACTGATAAATTCAGTTACAGGGTCATGCTGCATCCTTTTCCCCTTTGGCCATGCTATCTGTTAAATATGGTTGTTGGGGACTGACTATGACTGGCACTAGCAAGCTGGTCATCTTCCTCTTCGGGCAAACAAAATGGTCAGAGGACGTGGAATGCATGGGCAAGTGGACGATTTGGATGAGTGGGAAGAATGACCGTCGGATCGAGGAAATAGACGGTGGAGATGGCTCGATGGAGGTTACTAATCGAGGTGAGAGCGGGGTGAATTGGGGCTGTCAGATCTTCAACGGACATATCGGATGGTCATTGGGCGATGGAGATATGTGGTCGTTTAACGGGTGGGATGGATTGGTCGTGCGGTAAATGGTATTAATCCACTGCTTTCGGGCCCCAAGCGGTAAAAGTTCGGGGCCATGCGATTCCATTCAGTGATCGACACGTAGCGACGGATGAGAGAAAAACTGCTCTCATCACATGCTATCGTTTGATCAAGTTGCAAGCGCGATGAGAGCGAATGTCGTCAAATATTTATGGAGATGATCTGATGGTGGGGGGTTGTAGAGCAGGTTGCCTTTATTGGGCACGACGTGAGCCATTGAATCGGCGGGGGAGGTTGATCAACAGCGGGGAAACGATGAGGGGTTTTGCGAGCGCACGAGGGCATATGGGTAAGGTTTCATGGTGGGTTTGGGGTTTTGTGCTTGGAGCTGGGGCCCAAAGGGACTTTGTCAGGTTTTTAGAAGGCTTATTCAGGGAATGTGAAGGGTTTAGAGGTGAGCGAGGTGAAGGAAGAAAGAGAAAAGTGACCATTGTGGGCTCTCTTCGAACACAATGAACAGACCATGCTCCTTTCTGACCTTAGAACGTCAACGCTGCTTAGCAGAGCTAACACTGGCTCCTTCTGGGGATGAAAGCCTCCCTGTGAGGTTTCAAGAACCGTAGACCACTACCTTACATACAAAAACAAGATCAGTAGTAATTCCTAGTGTTCCATTGGGCATGGAGTCTAATTAAGCCTACACTAAAACTTGTAAAAAGGACATATTTACAATGCTGAGGCCTAAAAAGCCTTAAACACAATAATATTTCAAAAACCCACCCATTGATTGGGCTATCAAAATTGTTTCTCCTTCCAAACTCTACAGCATGAAAGTATTGTTCCCCTGGACCTGAGCGATGATGAATGATCCTGTCCATAGAGCATTGAATTTACCAGGATATCCCTATCTTTCCTTTAGTGCATCCCATTGGAGAAAACAGTCACCATACTTAGAATTCACCCTTTCTACCTTTCTATGAAAGGTTCCTTTCTCTTGGTCAATATGCATATCAGCCAATTCATCAAAGACTTGCAAAGGCTAGTTGATTTGATCACCTACCTCAAAAATTTTAGGGCATTTGACCTTATCAGGTAGAGATGGTTTATATTTCACCCCCTCTCTGTATGCTCTCATCCTTGGATATTTTTCGTGGAAGCTTTTGTACACCTTCTGAATAATAAGGGTTGTTGTGTACTCGACTGTGTCATTTATGGCCTGAACAATTAATATAAATGGTGAATCAATGTATTCTTGTGTGGGAGACACAAATACTTCACCTGCTCCTGTAGCTTTCTGAAAACAAGCCCCATCAAAGAAGGTGTCCCAAATCTGTGGGCCCTCTTCCTCCGTGACCTAGCAAACTGCCTTTTTAGGCTGTGTGGAGGCCAACTGGGTAGGCTTCATAATATCAAGACTGAGATTATCCATGTCAACCTTGGGCATTGAATTATGGCTGGCTCTAGTGCCTAGGGGGAAATTATGAGGGATTGTATCTTGAACAGATAGAGGGACATAAGATGATGGGGAGTTGACTTCACAATGTTTTTATCACTGGGCTAAGAATAATAGCAGGTTGGTCAATTTTCAGATTTGCATGGTCAGTTGAAGCTTGGATGATTTTAGGCTCAAGATTTTCAAGGATAGATTTCTTGAGGGACTCATTCTTCACTGGTCCAATCATAGGCATAGGTATTCTTGGCTTCTGAATTTCTGATTGAAAACTGAAAGAAGAAGGGGACCTATCAAGGCCTCTTACCTCTATGGTAGGAGCTTTGAGGATGATAGGATCAACTTCTAGCTGCTTCTACCTATTAGTATGTTTTTCTGTAGGGACAACAACTTTATGAGCAGGAGCTTCTTTGACATTATTCATTATAGATCTCAGATCATAATGGTGCTAATCAGCAGTTTGTAGAATAGCTTCACCATCCCGTTCTTAGCTGATCTGACCATTGAATAATGACTTCTGATAGGCAACTTTGGTTAAAAAAGGGGCACTTCCCTTGTCTTCCATACCATGGATCTCATCATCTTCTTCAAATTGTTCTTCTTCCATGACTGTATTTTGGAACGGGGTCTTCACCCTTTGGTCTTCATTGGTATCTTTGTTTCTTTGCAAAATCTGCAACTGCCCATTTGCTCTTCTATATGGATTTATATTTGGAAGAGCAAAGGTATTAGGAACCCTTGCTTTCCCTAAATGTTGCTCAACCTTCAGCTTGGAGATTTCAGAGACTAATGAATCTATCATCTTGGCCATTTTATCAATCTTGGGATCTGAAGATGATGAGTGCTCACCCCTCTGCCTTCTTCTATCAACATTACCTTTGAGCTTTTCTGCAGCCATGATGTTGGATTCCACCTCCAAGGCTGCATCTTTCATTTCAGCTAGAGAAGCACATCTTCTTTCTCTTAATAGCAGGCATAAATCAGAATCAATGGCATTAACATAGATGAGTTTTGCAGAGGTGGCAGTAGGCTTTACTTCAGCTGGTATCTTACTATACATGTGGTTAAATCTCTTATTGAAATCAGACAACAGCTCACCATTTTCCCTCTGTAAGTTCCCAAACTCAGTATGATAGTAGAGCAGATCTTTCTTATCCCCCTAGTGCTTTAGGAACACATCATCTAAGGCCTCGATGTCTACTATAGACCTAGGGGTTAATTCTCTGAACCATTTTCTAGCTTCTCCATCTAGGCTTTAGACAAATACTCTCATCCACACATCATTTTCACTGATATCTAAATTATCAGCATAACTATAAAAAATCTCAAGGTGCACTTTAGTTGTTACTCCCTCTGTCCCAATGAACTTAGGCATATATTTCTGATACTCTCCTGCAGGCATGGCATTCAAAGGAACATGCAGGGCTAGGGGTCCATACCTAGCAGCTATGATTCTTTCCATTTTGGTAGGTGCTTGTTGGCCTGCCATGACTGGGGTAGAGGGAAGGATATTGGCAGTTTGAAAGGTAGGGAGTTGAGAAATGACTAACAGGGCTGAAGGAATGTGATGGACTGGAGGGGAGGTTTCCTTTGGACTGAGATCCAAAGGGGAACTTATTAAACAAGGAGATTTATGAATCTCTGAGGGTATTTCTTCATTGATAGTGCTAGGCTCTATATTTTCAACATGCGCATGCTCAGTTACAAGCCTTTCTTGTAGAGATACATAAGATTGTTTAGGCTTACCTGATCTTGATGCTCCTTTTTGTGATGTCTTTCTCTACTTGACAATCTTCTTAGGGTTAGGCACTGGGTCAACTAGTAATTTCTAAGGATTTCTTCGAGTATGTCTCACAAACTGAGCCAAAACTATAATGTGGAGTCACCAAGAGGTTCAACATCCAGTAGAGTCGTCAGATAGATGATTACAACCATTAATGTGTCCAGACTTTGTCTATCATCAAAGCTGGATCTGTGTCGTTCTCCCAAGGAAGTTGAGCTGTAGAAATTTTGAATAACAAACACATATTCAATGGAGATTATCCTGATCATGCACTATTGCGGAATACATACACAATACATAAGCTCCTCTACGTTGATCATCAATATATCAGCATCAATAACAATAAAACATCAAGAGCATGCACACATTAACACAATATGTAACCCGGGGAAAGCTTATAGTTGAAAACCCCACATTATCCGTGTATTAATGATTAAGAACATGTAACATTACAATAGTCAATACTTCTCACAAGCATCTAGCACCATCTCCACCTGTTACACACAATACATCTCAGATTTGATCTCCAAATCTATTCCACTGCTTGTCTGCCTCCACTGCTCAATACCTGCTCAAGAATGGATGAGAATGGTTGAACCAAACTCATATTTACCTCAAAAGAATCACTCACACTAGGAATCACGTGAGCAGAGGCTATAATCAATTGGTATTGGCCAATTCTCATTGGCATAATTCAATCCCATTGATTGTCCAAATCCTCATGCACAACTATAGTCACAACTGATAACAATATGATCCTCTAACACCTGTCCCTGCTGAACTGAACATGCATTGACATGAAACTAAGTTAACTGATGTATTCTTTAGTTGCATTATGAGTTAATAATTAGTTTAACAACTCATCATTAGTCTATTTGCAGCTAGACTAATTACAACTAGTTTAACCAAGTCAAACTCAACACAACTCCATCAACTCCACAATCAACTCCACCAAACTCAACTGATTGAGTTCTAACTGAAGTCATGCATGCAACAACTCAAGTGACCCACAAAGAAAATGTATTTCCTTATGAAAGCTACATGTTCCACATCTGTAGCTCAAACATAAGTGCTCCAAGAGAATAAGATAAAGTTTATAGTCTAAATATTATTATAAGCTAATAATATTTGACTGCTCTATAATTAGACTTGACAATGTCACCACTGTTGTCTAAAAATAGAATTCCATCTATTTTTGCCAACTTGACCAATCATCCATAAACCACATCTTTCAACTCATAGACATGACCCATATGTCTAAAAATAGACTTTGCACCATAATTTTCCTGCGGGCCCACTTAGTGAAGGTGACTCTTTTCACTAAGCTCCATCATCTTGTTGCAATCTCAACACTCCCTCTCAACAAGATATGGATTATCAGTAACCCCTATCCTGCCTCGGTGGTATTCGAATTTGCTCCTGGTGAGAGCCTTCATCAGAATATCAGCATCCTGATCCTCCGTTGGAATGTATGGAAGTAACATGATCCTCCGC
>APFE031005718.1:52804-71839 GCA_000404065.3 Pinus taeda | reverse complement strand
CCGACAGCAGCACAGGTAGCAGAGAGGGGCAAGCAGCCCATGATTGAGGAGAGAGTGTATGGTGTTCCGGTTATTGATCTTGACGATGCTCCTCCTACCACAGAGCTCAGGGATATTATCCAAGAGCAAAGCGCCGAGATTTAGTCACTGCAAACAAAGTTGTTGATGGCCAAATGGGTAAACACATATTTGGAGCAGCGAAACAAACAGCTGGAGGATGAGAAGGAATTGGACGAGCTATGGAGAATTCGAAGTGACCGAGTCATCAACCGTAGGAGGCCCGGTGACTTGCTGCCCAAAGAGAGAGAATCCATGCTTATCCAAGTCAACACACACTTAGAAGGGCTATTGGCTAAGGCCAATCGGAAAAACAACTTGCTAAGAAACATGAAAAATCATTACTGGGCAAGAATGCATGTTTGCAAGGCGAAGATGAAAATTCTTCAAAGGAGGTTGACCAAGGCTCCCAAAGGAAGGAAGAAGACCAACCCGCTCAGTATCTTGGCCGAAGCTTCTCTTACTCATCACGGTACTCATAATCTTCCTTCTGGCAGCAAACCCAAGAAATTTTGAGAATTTTGAGGCATTTTTGGCATTTTTGGGAATTTAACAGGTTTTGGCCATTCTATCGGTCTCACCCCGTACGAGACCGGTAGTCGATACAGCTCGGAATGGGGAAAACTTTATATGGTTGGATTTGTCATGCAAAAATACACTTGTTTATGGAATGATTTCAAATTTTTGTGGAGATTTGGGCACCCAAAAGCTCAAAATACAGCCAAATTTTGACTTTCTGCCCCCTTTTTGAGTTACAGAAAGCAGTCTTGGGAGATTTGATTTTTGAGGGGTTAAATCAACTCCAAATTCAGAAATTCCGGTTGGGTTGGAAAGTAGACTTCCAAACCTTTCCAACGAGCTATCCTGCATCTGATTTGGACTCCGGGAAGGCCTTCAAACAACGCTTCCAAAAGGTGCGACTGGTAGAGCCAGAGGTGCGACCGGTAGAGCAAATTTTGCCTGTTTTTGACCAGTTCGGCCAGTTGAGCACAGTTTTCACTTGGATTGACTATTTGAGCATGTAATTGATGGATTTTTGTGTAAATTTGATGGCATTAGATACTTTTACTCTTCTTTACCTCTTCTAGAAGCTTCTTTGATGTAATTAGTGAATATTTAATGCATGGATAGGCTTCCTAAGTTTTAGAGGCAAGTTGTTGAGCTGACCTATTATCTAGTGATTGATTTAGAAATTGTTGTAACAGCTCCTAGGAAGCTGAGCTCGACCCCTAGAGGTGGGGAAAGGAGTTGGATCTCCTATATTATGCCTTCTCTTCTTCATTTTCATGGTTGGACTCTAGAGGGAGAAGTGCTATTGTATTTTTGACTTGTATTTTCTGCAATTTGAGGATAAGGAAGGCCAGGGTTTTGCAGACTTCATTGTGGATTCTTGTGGATTATTATGTTGATGGTGTGCTTCCTACTGTTATTGTAAGTGTGTTTATGTGTTCCATTCCTTAATCTCTTGCTGCTATTCAAACAAAAGAAGTGATAAAGTTTGAATTCATGCATGCCATGCTCAGCTTTCAATTTTGTTTAAATTTTATGTTTTCCACCGCCTAGAGAGGATTCAAATTCATTGTTTGCCCTCTTTATCTTTTCTCCTTTCCTCCTTGATCATCTTTTTCAACTAAAGGCATCAGCATAGATTCCTACCTTGCCCCAAAGAATCACCTGCAAAAACTGAGCTCAATCCCCGCACCCTGAATTGCACTCCCTCCAATTGCCACCAAAAAATCCAAAAACTCTAAACCAATCCCCCATATCAGTTTACTAGCCTAAAATCCTTGTTCCTAATTGGTCAACTCATCCTATTGACAAAATCCATCGAGTTTTGACCCGAGAGAGCCTTCTCATACCTCGTAGGGCTAGCTACGAGGTGAAATGGTTTGATGTAGCCTTGAGAGTTTGTCTATCTCAGCCTAGGTAAATTCCAAGCGCTAACAGAGTCTCTGAATGTGTTTGCTTGCTTCATTGGATGAATCTGATTTGTTCAGGTGCTATGCTGTCCTTTTTGGCTATTGGAGTGCTCGTACCAGGAGAGTCCACGACTGATAAATTTAGTTACAGGGTCGTGCTGCGTCCTTTTCCCCTTTGGCCATGCTATCTGTTAAATATGGTTGTTGGGGACTAACTGTGACTGGCACTTGCAAGCTGGTCATCTTGCTCTTCGGGCAAACATAATGGTCAGAGGACGTGGAATGCATGGGCGAGTAGACTATTTGGATGAGCGGGAAGAATGGTTGTCAGATCGAGGAAACAGATGGTGGAGATGGCTCGACGGAGGTTACCGATCAAGGTGAGAGCAGGGTGAATTGGGGCCATCAGATCTTCAACGGACCGATCAGATGGTCATTGGGCGACGGAGCTGCGCGGTCATTTAATGGGCGAGACGGATTAGTCGGGTGGTAAATGGTATTCACCGCACCGCTTTCGGGCCCCAAGTGGTAAAAGTCCGGGGCCGCGCGATTCCATTCAGTGATCGATACGTAGCAGCGAATGAGAGAGAAAAACCGCTCTCATTGTGCGCTATCATTCGATTAAGTTGCAGGTGCGATGAGAGCGATTGCCGTCGGATCTTTATGGAGATGATCTGATGATGGGGGTTTGTAGAGCAAGTCACCTTTATCGGGCGCGACGGGGGTCGTTGGATTGACGAGAGGAGGTTGATCAATGATGGGGAAACGATGAGGGGTTTTACGAGTGCGCGAGGGCGTATGGATAAGGTTTCATGGTGGGTTTGGGGTTTTGCGCTTGGAGCTAGGGCCCAAAGGGACTTTGTCGGGTTTTTGGAAGGCTTATTCAGGGAATGGGAAGGGTTTAGAGGTGAGCGAGGTGAAGGAAGAAAGAGAAAAGTTACCATTGCGAGATCTCTTCGGACACAAGCAACAGACCATGCTCGTTTCTGACCTTAGAACGTTAGCGCTGCATAGCAGAGCTAACAAGTCCTTCAAGGAATATTGATTCATCGTTAAAATTACTTTGGCTTCTCCACTTACCCCATGGGAAGACATGGTCCCCTTTGTACCTTCACAACTTAACATAACATAAGATTCATCCAAATCACAATGTTTCGAATTGGGAAGGGTAGTTTAGCTTGCGAGCTTAAGATTTCCAGAGTATGTTTTTTCATCTCTGGTGTTGCTGCACTACCAGAAGGCCTAGAGAGTACCTCGACGAAGTCACATAGCAATGCAAGCATTAATTCACTACCAGCGAGCCTGGACAATACCCTGGTGGAGTTTCTTGCTTCACCTCTCCGCGCAAGAAGCCTTTCTCTTCTTTCTCCTTTATTTATTTATTTAAAGAGAATTGTGCATCAACACTTATTTATTTTGGGGTGGAAGAGGGATCTCGACTATTGAGAGCAGGAGAGATTGTTCCTTCAGAGAAACATATAAAGACCTCTAATTTAGGTTTGCTTATTTAGATTTTCCCCTTCTCCATTTCTACTAGCTAGATAAACTTGAAAACACCAAAGAAAAAAACTGAGTATAGGCACGAGGTTCCTAGACTGGATATAGGTTCATGGTTGGACCAAAGCTCTCATTATGGACAGATCATATTTTCTGTTAGAACTTCATCAGCCAAAAGATACAACCAATTACAAGGAAGATGGACACAGGAATGGCCAAACGTTGAAGTGTCACAAGACTCTTTATAGTTTGGCCACACACACACTAAGAAGTGAAAAAAAGTCCAGGAACAACACTTATTCATGTGTAGAAAGAAAAAGAAGACTCAACAAGAAAGTAAAACAAGATGAGAAGAAAGAAACACACAATCAAGGAAACAAAACTAGAAGGTAAGAAAACAAAATGGCTAAAGGAAGCATGATGTAGAATAAGAATAATGAAACTAGGACAGACTATGGAAAACGAGTGCATAATGAATGCAAGAAAGGGAAAGCTAACGATTTAGCTAATCCTACTCCTAACCTAACAGCTAGAAGGTCAAGGTTATGTGTAATGAAATTTCCAGTGAATCCACCATAGGCGTTCCCAACCTACATCCACAAAGATATGATCGATTAAAACAGATGTAAAGTGATGTGCAACAGAAGATACAAAAACTTGAAAAATTGCACAAGAAAAGGGAGGTCTTGCCTATGGGTGGAAAGGTGTGTCACACTCACTTCTCTTATCCAATTCATATGCTTACCTTTTCTATGAATACCATTTTTCAATAAACCTCAAAAGCTTCTTATGGATATGTCTTCATCTACACTGAGCTCCTTGGAAAAGGTGAGGGAAGATTGAAACTTGTTGTTTGCTACAAATCTTACCAGGTAAGTTTGTTCCAGCCACTCAATGATTGGATCGTAAAATTCATGATGGACCTCTTAATAACCTCGTGATCTTTGAAAATATGAATTTTCGATTCAAGAAACGGGATCATGATGGGAATCTTGTAAGGGAAAATATATCTGATCATTCTGAACAGTGAGGACCTTCCATAACCATCAATGAAAGCTGAAGTGCCTCACTTGCTTGACATAAATTTGAATAGAGAGATGTTGAATAGTGAAGACAAAAGGGTGTGAAACAACTGTCACTGGATGTGCTAATGGGAAAATGATAAGCCAAATGATAGTCACCAAAGACAGAGAATTGGTCATATGCATTATTTCAAGCATCAAATTCCCAATTTGCAATAAACAAAGAAAAATAATTTTGAACAATCTTGCGAATAATATGAACAATCGAACCAAGTTCCTTGTGAGCTAGATATGACAAATCACCTTCCTGCAACTGGTGACAAATTGTACAAGCATGATAGTCATCAAAAGAGTTTAAAAAGGATGCTAGCACTATGAATGAATGAGACCAGTTGAGGTATGGTGAATGGAGAAGAACTTGATTCATGTGACAACTTGTGCATTCATTATCATTCAAGGAGATTTCTAGTGTGATGAGAGGACATATTTGCAATATAATATTCACAGATCGAGGAGCTGACCATTAAGAGATAAATTCGATAAGTATGATTCTTGCGGGAAAAGATAGTCCTTGAGATGATCAACTTCACAATTCCATGAATTTATGAGAGATGGAAATTCCCAACCTGAGTTTGATGTGAGAGATTTGCATGAAGATGAATGAACTGTAACAATTTATTGAATTCGGTCAGAAGTAAAATCTTGAAAATTCGAAAGATCACATAGGGAATACGAAACATTTTTCATGCGGAAATCCACATCAAGTGAAGCCATGCAGATAGATAGATTGTGCGAGAGAAATCATATTTGATTTAGTTCGGGGGGCTTACTAGAGTCGCGAGATACTGACATAATCATCAACGGAAGTTGAAGTGCCTTGACTCCCTGGAAAATCCCAAAACTTTCTAGGATTGTAGAATCACATTTTGAAGCTTGAACAATATCATGCATGGTTTGAGGATAAATTCTATTTCTAATTTTAGTATGACCACTGCTCATCGGATAGCAGCCATCTTTGTCACAAATTTTACCAGATTTTTCAACTTCAACAACCAAATTTCTCAAATGGAGAAGCTCTTCTTATAGCACATTAAAAGATAAATGAAGTGGTGATATCTCATGAGAAAGTTGATTTGAAGAGTTGTCTTCATGCAAAAGAAGAGATGATGAGGGGTGGGAAGAGTTCTTTGTGCTTTTACTATTTTCAATTTCATCATGGACAACCTCACCGCCTTGTGTCAATTGAGGGGAAAACTCATCGGATGAAGAAACAAAAGAGCATGGAGTATCTCCATTGCAAGTGGATGTGTTGAAAATGGTAGGACACAAGTGATAGTGAGGTGAAGGGGAAGTTTCGATATGAACATCTTCTTTAAATGAAGCAAATTCTAGATCTAAATTAAAATCTTCATAAGGAACAGAAAGATCATACGAAGTGCTTGGGCATTCATCACGACATACGTAAATATTGGAATGACTACTGCCCAAGGGTGGGGGTTGATGGAAAGAATTGATTGTATTGGATTTTCCACCCCGATTAAAAAATTAAGAATCATTCAAGAATGGAAACACAATATCTTGACATGGAACATTTTGAAAAAAGAGAGGAAAAATTCAAAGTGTCCTCACCTTTATGCTCCTCTACTACGTCATGTGATTGCTTTGTACCTCATCGTAATTTGGGCTAGCAACTTGAGAATGAAGAGAATGTGAGGAGCCAACTGATGGAGCACATTGATCATGCGAATCATGGTACAAAGAGTCAGGATGCGAAGGTGATAGAGGATAACAAAAATCTGGATCAGCCTTGAGATTAGAGTTGTGAATGGTGACAACCTCTTTTGAAATGGATTCAGTCCTCATCGTAGGCTTCATGAGCCATTATGGAATTTCCTCCATTGGAGCGGAATAAGAATGAGAAGATGGACTGGAGATTTGATTTGCTAATTTCACAATTTTATAATCACCGCAAGGAGGCACACTCGTCGGGACCAAAAAAGGAGGAGGAGAAGGAAAAAAAGGGGTAGTAAGCTCCTCCTATGAAATATGAAGTGCCTCATGATTCACAAGAGTTGGGGAAGAAGGGAAAATACGAGGTTCAGGAACTCTTGTTTCAAGAAATACTAGTTCAACTATGTTTTAGGAATTTTCAATAGAGGTGAAGGAACCGATCAGACAAATCCTCAACTGATTCATCATGCATCATTCTTAAACAACTTATTCTTTCACAAACATCTTTGTGGTTATACTTATCAAAGGCTTTATGAAGCTTCTTGGTATGCTAAGCGAGCGAATGGATAGAAGAAATGGGTAATGTATGGCACCATTGAATAACACAACCTTCGAATGTGAGGGTGAGTAATATAGCCATGACATCTTTGGAACCTATTTTGTGACAAAGAAAAAGATGGATAAATTGAAACAGATTTTCACGAAAAGTTAATTCACCCTCACCAGCTAACTTAAATTCGGAAAAGTCGTGAATAACTTCCCCAGGAATGGTACAATTAAGCTCTTTACAAAAACATCTCAGGATTATGATTTGGGGAAGAGCCATTTTAAATAAGAGATTCAACCAGAATCAATGGGCATAGCCTGCCATCTGGTCCTCCTTCTAGTGCCATTTTGTTGACAGTGCTAGAAATCCATCAACCAAGGGGATCTCCCTGATATGAAGTCCCAATTAGACGTCACATCGTTTGATGTAGGAGTCCCATCCGGTATAAAGGTTTGGTTTCAAAATCCTCAAAGATATTCCTTGGATCTATCTATCCGCACATGAGGGTAATGAAATGGTGTCTTCGAACAACAAGGTGAGTGTGCAACACAACCGTGTCTAGGTTCTCTTACTGCAAAAAGGGGGAGAAAAGTGAGCCTCTAAGTGAGAGGTAATAGTACCACCCAGGAAGAGAGACACATGAACCAGAAAGGTCGATACAACATCCAACAGAATAGTCCACAACGGGTGTGACAATCGTTAAAACCAATGAGTTACAAGGGAATATTTGTCTAACATCCAGCAGAATAGTCCACAGTGGATGTGAGAATCATTATAACCGATAAGTAAGGAAAGGTTTGTCAAGTATCCTGCAGAATATCAAGGATGAGACAAAAATGATAACCATTATAGCACATTTCCAACAAGATACACTAAAACAACTGAAATAGTTCAACTATCTTAGTACATGTGAAAACAAACATGAAATGTAAATTATCACAAAATAGCCCTACAAACATCCATAAGTCATGCATGGAAACATCATGGCATGAAAAGGCTTCTGTAATTAAGAAAAAGTTACAAGACACATATTTACATTGTACATCACTAGCCCCAGTAATGGGACATTGGAGCCACTCCTTGCTCCTTAAAGAACTTACTAAAACTCTCTATGCTTTGTGGGAGGTGTGAGTTCTAGTCTTTGCAGCTTGTCACTAGGGATCAACATGAGCTCTTACTATATTTGGTTTTGTTAGATGTTTTGCACATGATATTCAACACAAAACATGTCATAATTATGTTCATTAGGAGAATCTCGGAAAGAGCTTTCCAATGGTATATCACACTCCAAAAACAGGCTCCTGGATCAGAAGATATGATTGAAATGAATGATTGATTCTTAGTTATGCATGTTTTGAGGTCAGTTGCTGCACACAGGGACAATTTTACTACAAAATCAGTTTGGACATGAATTTTACAAAAGTGAAAGAGATTATTGTCCATCACATACCAAATAACAAAAACTTCCTTCAGTTCATGCACAAGTGTTATTATGTGGGAGATATGCAGTGATATTTGAAGCCTACATTAAAACAAAACAAATTTTGCAGTTATTTTATTGTTTTAGTCATTTTAGTGCGGTGCCATTTTACAATGGAAAATATTTTTGAGAAATCCAAAGAGGTGTTTGTTAACCATGAGCAATATAAAAAAAACCTCTTTCAATTTATTCACAGGTATCGTGAATTTGGATATGTGACTAGATCTTTACACCTCATTTTAACAGATTTAAATTTTTAATGATTTTCTATTTTAGAGATGATTTTGTGGCACAGATTTCGAGTAACTACAAACCAATTTCCAAAATGTGAGAGACTTTTTTATCCAACATGACCTTATCTACAAAAACCTCTTTTAGTTTTGTAACAGGTGTTATGGTTTAGGAGATACGAGTTCAGAAATTCGGTCCAAGTTTAATGTAACTGATTCTATTTTGAAGAAGATGATTGAGCTAAATTCCCTTAGTACAGGGATGAGCAAATGTATATATCTTATGAATTTCATAGTGTAGAGGTTCGATTTTGGTAGCAGAGAGGCTTCTTGGCATTGTGTAAATTTTTCTTGAATATCATTTTAATAAAGCTGTTTTCTGCCCTTTGGACCTGGAATCCATCATGGTGTTATTGTTCAGTATGTTTTTCATGTAACTCACTTACATAGTTTGTTTTTTCTGCCTTGTTATAGCATTATCTAAGAGATGTGTTAGGAATTCATCCCCTATGATGCTCCTTTCATGATGATTTTGTTGTTAGATGTAATGGTTGTCTTTGCAGAATTCATCCTTTGCTAGATGCTCTGTTGAGCAACCTCGTGATTCTCTTTCGCCTAAAGTTGTTGCTGTAGATCCATCCCTTGTTTGATGCCTGTAGGGCAGTGGGCTTTCTCCCTTATTCTCCTCACATTCACAATCTTTATCTGGATGAACATGGCACTTACTTTGCCCCAAGTTTGTCGGTAGAAACTGGCATCGACTCCATAGCCCAATCGTCCTTTCTCTTGTTGTTTCGACCCAAAACTTTTCAAACAAATTCCCATTCTCCATACCTAGCCTAAAATCTATTCTTATTTTAGTCATCTCAACTGAGATTAACAAGGAGAGAGCCCTCTCTCAACCTGGTAGGGCTAGCTGCCAGGTTAAGCTTAGTTTGTGGTTATCTTAAGATTGCCTCCCTTCAGCCTGAGGTCGATCTAGGCTCTAACATAGTATGGTCGCCACTATGTTAGAGCCTAGATCGACCTCAAGCTAAAGAGAGGAAATCTTAGGATAACTACAAACCACGCTTAACTTGGTAGCTAGCCCTACTAGGTCGGGAGAGGGCTCTCTCCTTGTCAATCTCAGTTGAGATGACTGAATTAAATATGGATTTTAGGCTAGGTATAGTAGCTCTAGGGTTTTTGGTTGATTTCGTTGGTTTTGGTTGCTCGATCAAATGGAGCAGGCAGCTTTGGGTCCGAGAAATGAAGTTAGGATGCAGGATGTTCTATGGGGCGAGGTAGGTAGGTGTTTATGTACTTGGAATTGAGTGAGATGGTAGGTCTAAGACTAGTGAGGGGCTAAGGAGGGCATGCACAAGTTATGAATCCTCTTCAAATAGCTAAAAACATCAAAAACTAAATGTATTCCCAAGGTAGGGAATACATTTACCAATATATTCTACCTATCTATCTTGATTCATTTAGTTAAGACGAATGAAATAACTTTTGGCACATACAACACATGAGAAAAACTAATGACAGAAGGAGAAACAATGCAAAAACACATTACCCCAAGAATCCCACAAAAATAGCTACAAACCCTAGTTTATTTCCTTTCCAAACTGTTGTAGAGATGTACAATGTTGCTCAAAGCATCCAAGAGAGTCCAACCTTTACAAATGACTAAGAAAGTTCATAATATAGGCACCAAACCACCTATGCTAGCCATCAGGGGTCGAATCCATGAGAAGAGGGGTGGTTTCAACCATATCTAAACTAAGAACAAGAATATAGGCAGTGGAACAACTTGCCTCTAAAACCATGGAAACTGATTCATTCAACCTTAAACCACCTCAAAATGATGAATCTACCCCCAAGAGTCACTTTTGAATTACATTTACACACAATAGCATCAATTACATTCATAGATTCATCCACAAGGAGAGAAAAATTCAAATGATAGAAAAACTAGGCAAAATTTTGATTTTTAGGCAAAACTGGCAAAATCCATCCTATGTCTAGTGCCTCTGATCCTATGTTTAGTGCTTTTTCCAAGCCGGTTTTGGGGTCCTTCCCCTTAAAAAAATTGAGCCCAAGATGTCTTGTTGGAAAGGTCTACCTGTCTAGTTTCTGGAACAACTTGAATTTCTGAATTTGGAGGTCATTTGCCCCCTCAAAAATGGAATATTCCAGGACTTCTTCCTGTGTGTAAAAAAGTGGCAGTGAGATCATTTTTTGATGGTTTTTTGGCCTTTAGGTGACCAAGATCTTCTCCAAATTTCCTGCAAATTTTAGGGATTGATGTCCTCATCATGCTGAATCTGGATATGTAAGCCACTTCTCCAAAAAGTGCCCCCATCAAAAGCGCAGCGCCACCGTTGGGATTTCCTGTGTTTCAAAATTCAAAATTTGAAAATTACGAAATTTTATCAAAATTGTCCCAAAATGGGCACAAAGCACCCTCAAGCATTGCTTTGATGAGATAATGATGCATCAGCTAGGATTTCTAATTTGTTTTGCTCCTTTTTTCTTCTCAATGCTTTCCTTAGTCTTGCCTTAAGCTTCCTTATCCTCGTATTACTTATCTTGTTTCGGGTCATATAGTGATAGGCCATGTGGCAAAGCATTTTCTTCTCTTTATTGGCCTTCTCTAGTAGCTTCTCAAGGTGAATGTTCACCCTCTCTAACCAAGTTTCTTGGTCATTTTCAATTTCTTTCTCAATGGAGGTCATTTTGACCTTTTCCTTTTTTGCCTCTTGCCTCTCTTCTCTAATCATTTGCAACTCCATGATAGCCTGCTTATCATTTAATTACTTGTTTCCCTGCTCAAGGTAATTGATGATCCATTTTTCCCTTTCCAAATTGACTGACAAGGCTTGAATGTCAGTCTATTGTTTCTTGATGGTGTCCTTAGCACTTTGGGTCTCCAAATCAATGACATCAATTCCCTGTGCTTCTTCATGAACAACTAAGTCAAAGTCCCTCTCTTGCTCATCATTAGGATCCTCTTCCTGCATTTTCTCTTTGACTTTATCTTTTTCTTTGTTGTGCTACCCAACATGTACCTGTTTTGCTGAAGAAGAAGGCAAAGCCCCTTCCACTCCTTGTGGAGATAGCATTTGCCTATGGCCTGTAGATGAAGGCGAGACCCCTTCCATTCCTTGTGGAGATAATACTCGCCTAGCAGCTGCAAAAAGTCTCCTAGTGCTTCTCTCATAAGTGACAAACATTGGCACTCCAAAAGTTTTAGCCTCTTTGACTTGTTCATGTCCTGAAGGTTCCCCTTCCTCCTGATGCATTGATGAGAATATTTGAGGTCCTTTGAACACCTCATGAGAAATGAAGGTTTCCCATGGTATATTCAGTAGATTCAACTGATGTAATACAATGACTTGATCATGGAGAAGTGGTAGATGTTGTTTAGTTGTCCGGGATATGGCTTTTTCTTAACATAGTGTGCCATCTTTTCAATATTTTGGAGCATGAAGTAAGGAATATCCATCATTATCACTCTAGTAAAATGCATCAATAATATAATGTGGTAGGTATACAACCTTGAAAACCTACCTTCACAAATTTAATGATGATTTTCATGAGTGGAGCAAACTTGTCCTCCAGAAATTTGAAGGGAAACACTCTTTTTATTTTGCCAAGACATGTAGCCTTGACGTAAGGCTCATAAAACTCCTTGTCAATGTATTGTCCTTTGTTCCATTTTTCACCTACATTTTGGATGCCTGTAGCCTCTGAAATGATAGCAGGTGAAAGAGTGAAGGTAACTCCAACAAGTTGAACTTCATTATTGTCTAAGTGAGTCACAAATATCCTTGCCAATTCATGATGGAATTTGACCCTCTCCACCATTTCACAGAAACTATAACAAGACTGATGTTTGAAACATGAGATGGCAAGTGGACAAGCAAGTAATTCTCTGAGATTAATGGGCTCCTCCCTGGTTATCTTTCCCCCTTTGTGAGGTGTCTTCTGTTGCAAATTTATTTCCCTAGAGCTGTCACTGAGGGTCTCTTCCCCGGTTTCATAATCACTGTCCAATGGTTTTAGTGACTATAAATGCTGGTGAGGAATGAATGAGTAGTGTGGGTGAGTGATTAGTATGAAGAGATTTCAAAAAGAAAGAAAATGAGTGAGGAGAAAAGGGGATATGAATGGGATTAAGGAAGTGAAGGGTTTGGGGATTTAGGGAATAAGGGGAGTGAGTAGGGTTTGAATGTAGGATATAGGGTTTTAGGGGTTATGTATGTAAGTAGGGTTTGGGAGTGTTATGAGAGATAAGGTTTATATAGGGGTAAGGTTTTAGTATAGGGGAATTTGGGCAGTAGTAGCAGAAATGAATGAAAGACTTAGAGGAATAGTGCAACCACAATGAACAACTATGATGAACAATAAAACGAGGGTTTGATTTTCATGGATGAAAGATCAACAAGAAAAACACTTCACAGCAAGAGGGAAGAGTGCACTTACTTGTAGAGGAAGTGAACCTGGCAATTCGAAGTGATTTGAGGTGTTTTGAGGTAATTTAGGTGATTTAGCAGTGGTTCTAGGTGCGTTCAACAGGGGCACAACACCCTGAAACAGGTGCGCAACGCCAATCCAATGCACAGTGCCAATGTTATTTAACATGGGCAGAACCTTCCAGGTGTGCAACGCTTTCTGATAGGTGCACAACGCCTATGATTTTCTTGGAAAATACCCGACTTGCTTCCCTTTTCCCAATAACAACTAAAAATCGCTTTTTGGGCTCTCCAATGCAATTCCACTTCAACAATGAGGTGACATAAACATAGATGGCCTTTTATAGCTTTATAATCCTTTTGATTTTTCATTTCTCAAAACCCACTTCATAATGTTTTATGTGCTTTCTTGAAATGCTCTGTTTCACTGATATTTGACCTTTTGGCTTTGGACAGGTGGACTTGATGCTAATTTCTTTGACTTTTTGTAGTGGCAGGAGTTTGCAATGTCATTAGGTGACCATGAATAGCTTAGGAATATTTATTACATATAGAAACCCTAAAAATTACATTAAATCACATGGAAATAAAATAATAAACTACAAATACCCTGTTTTACCTCAAAACAAATTTTGAGGTTAAAGAGATTTATTTAGCTTACAAAAAGGAAATTTATGATTTGTTGAACTTTGTTAACCCGCTCATGTGTCTGCTGACATTTATTAATATTTTGAATGACCATGGTGAAAAATCCTAATGATCTAGGTGGATATTGGTGGCCACTCGCCAACTCCACTTGGACCCCCACCATTGTTTCTTTCAGCTTTTCAGTTTCCTTAATTGTAGCATAATTTACTATTTTTAGCAGTTTTTTGGGTCCTAAACTTCCAGAGCCGTTTTGAGCCCTAAATTACGTTTTTTGGGAAAACTGGGAGCAACATGGGTCCATGGATCAATGTTGCTCTTCCCAAAGTTGTAGTTCTCAGATAGATATTTCTAACGAGATATTGTACGCGTCAAACGGAGATTGTATGCCAAAGTTATGACCCCAGGAAGTTGATGTACCGATTTACCCAAACAAGGCCCACAGTTTGGAGTTTCATCTTCTAGGGTTAGGCTTTTGGATGTTTAGGGTTTTCCATCGTTTCTCAACAATAAATAGGCCTTCAAAACTCATTGTAACACAGTTCAAAGGCATGTAGCCACCACATCTCTTCTCAGAGATAAGCTACCATCGCCCTAGCTGTTTATTTCCATTTTCTGTTTGTAAGCATATCTTAGTATTTTACATTAATGAAATGAAGTATTATTTCCGCTGCATCTTTGTGTTTATGGTTATCTATGTAATTTTTGCATTCCTGTTTAAATCCAGATCAATGGTATTAGAGCGGTCTACTTTTTCTCTGTTTTTATTTGCATGTCCCCAACGAGGTTGGGATATAAGGAGTTAGGGTTTGAACTAGTCGAAACTTTGCAAGACCAGCCTCGCAAAACCCGACGGCCTCCCATGGCAGATGAAAAGAAAGATGAGGGAGCATGAGATCCTATCAAAATCTTGCTCGAAGAAGTCCTCAAGTGACAAAGGAACGCGATGATGGACAACTTTGTCCAAATCCTTCAGCGGCTACCCAGAGGTGACGCATCGGCTTCCCACATCTACTCTGGAAGTGCCACACCGTTTAAGGTACAAGTTAATTTTGAAATCCCCATATTCGAGGGTCAGGTAGACACAAATGCTGTCGATAGATGGTTAAATCTACCAGAGGGTTATTTTTCTATTCATGATTTTTCCAGTCAGGAAAATATTATTTTTGCTCTTCTCAAAGCAACCCCCCATGTCAAGGATTGGTGGGAAACCTACTGCGAGCAGAAGGATGAAAGTACCAGATTACTATTTTTAGTTGCACCCACCTAGAATTCATTCCGAGATGCCATCAAGGAGCAGTACTACCCTGTTGGAAGCTATGAGGATCAATACATAAAGTGGACCACGCTGCGTCAGGAAGGGACCAAGACGTGCCGAAGTTTACCAATATTTTCCATACCCTTCGCACAAAGTTGGGTATTAAGGATTCAGAGTAGCATATGATACTCAAATACCGCAGCTACCTGCACAAGTACATCCAGGAAGAAATAGAATTCCTGAACATCTCCTCACTCGGCACGGCATACCGATATGCCGTCAAGGTCGAGCAAAAGTTTAAACAGAAGAAGCAAGACTTTGGATCTGCAAATCCGAAGCAAGGGAAAGGTGCCCTCAAACAGCAGAACAAAGGACAAAGCCAAGGCGGGGTGGCCCAAGACAACCCGCCAAAACTGCAAGCAAATAACAGTGCTGCGAAGCCGAAAAAGGACACGGGAAAATGGTGTGAGTTCCATAAGAGATCCACTCACAACACAAGTGAGTGTTGGGTCAAGAAGTCACCGATGGCTGAGCTAAAGGTTTCAGAATTAGATGCATGTTCCGACTCTGAGTTAGAACCCGATAAGGGGAATGACAAATGGAAGCAAATTATCGATGCGGAGCCCAACGCCACCGTTGCCACCACGAAGATCCAGAAGGAGGAACCAGAAGATCTAGAGGAGGAGGAGTGTCTCTTCTACTCCCAGATGTGGGTAAAGGGATCCCCGCTACAGTTCATTGTCGACGGTGGAAGCTAAAAGAACCTCATTTCGGCAGAGGTCGTGAAGCGGTTGGGCTTATCGACCACAACACATCCACAACTATACACCATCGGGTGGCTTCACCATGAACAATATCTTCGCGTGAGCCAGCAGTGTCACCTTCCATACAACATCAAGCCCTTCACGGATGAGGTATTGTGTGACATTGCACCCCTTGAAGTTTGTGATGTATTATTAGGACAACCATACTTGTGGAAGCGACACGCTATGTATGAATCAAGGCCCCGTGCTGTTATTATTACTTTGGGAAATAAGTTGCACAGGATACTGGAGGTAGCACCACCTACGCCCATCTCTTTGGTTACTGCAAAACAATGCAATAAGCTCATTTCCAAAATCGGGAAATTTGTTTTCCCTGATGATACGTCCTCAAGGAAAGAAGAATAAGGTGGCCATGACCTCCAGACAGGGCCCCTCTGCACGACAACTACAGATGGACAAGGTCATGGAGGAGTATGAGGACATCTTCACCTCCCCTGTAGGGGTTCGTCTACACTATTAGGTCAAGCACTCCATCAATTTGACCCCAGGTGCGCCGCTGCCTAATGGACCAATATATCAGCGCTCTATTCTGGAGAATGATGAAACCAAGAGGTATATTCAGGAGCTGCTACAGAAAGGTCACATTCATCCGAGTTCATCACCTTGTGAGAGCCCGATCATGTTGGTACAGAAGAAGGATGGGACTTGGAGACTCTGTATTGACTATCGGGCGCTGAACAAGATCACTGTCTGTAATAGGTACCCGATCCCATGGATTGATGACCTCCTGGACCAACTGAGGGGGGAAAAGTATTTCAGCAAGATCGATTTGAAGTTAGGATATCACCAGGTACCAATCAAACCCTTCGATGTGTGGAAGACTGCCTTCAAAGCCAAGGAGAGCCTTTTTGAATGGTTGGTTATGCCTTTCCGATTAACGAATGCTCCTGCAACCTTCATGAGGCTAATGGATGACATCTTGTGGCCATTCACCAACTCATTTTTAGTGGTATACTTGGATGACATCCTGATCTTCAGCCAGAGTTGGGAAGAGCACCTCCAGCACATCCGACAGGTTCTCCAAACACTGCAGCAACACAAGTTATGTGCCAATTTGGAGAAATGCACTTTTGGCATGACCCAGGTTCAGTATCTAGGATACATTATTGATGAATAGGGGATGCATGTGGATCCAACCAAGATCCAAGTCATTCGGGATTGACCCTCTCCAACCACTCTAACAGAGCTCCACAACTTTCTAGGTCTTGCCAACATCTACCACAGGTTCGTGTTGGGATTTTCTCATATCACTTGGCTCTTGAGTGAAGTCATCAATGAAGGAGTGACAGAAAAATTCTTTTGGTCTGAATCTCAATAGAAGGCATTCACAGAGTTGAAGACCGCCTCTGCTCGACACCAGTGCTCGCATTGCCAGAATTGCAACAACCATTTGAGGTTGAGATAGATGCCTCTGACTATGCTATTGTGGTAGTCCTTACTCAACACGGGCATCCAATGGCATATCACACTGAGACACTTTCAGACACAGTCTCGAATTATCCCACTTATGACAAAGAGATGTATTCCATTGTGAAGGCCTGCTGACAATGGAAACATTACGTTTTGGGGAAGGAAATGGTCATCCACACAGACCACCGACCCCTCCAATTCATATAGACCCAAGGGAAATCACAGAATGATGGCCATCAGAAGTGGTCCACATACCTACAACAGTTCCATTTGAATGTCAAGTATAAGAAGGGAAACACCAATAATGTTGCAGATTTCCTCAGTCGACCACCGATCATGTCATTAACCACCGTGCTCAATTCTTGTGGGCACGAGACTTCTGATTGGCCACTTCTCTACAAAAGTGACCCAGAATTTGGCCACACATACCAGACACTCTTGGAGGGTCGGCATGTTCTAAATTTTCACCTCCAGGATGCCCTGTTATGTCACCTGGGTCACCTTTGTGTTCCTTTAAGCGAGCGTGCCAAGATGATTTGGGAAGCACACTATAGTTGAGTTGCTGGGCATTTTGGAGTTGAGAAAATGGTGGTAGTACTACAGAAGTATTTCTACTGGCCAAATCTTCGACAAGATGTCGGGAAGTACATCAGATCATGCACTGTCTGCGCCATTGCCAAATCGACAGTCAAGAAGCAAGGCCTCTATAGCCCGCTGCCTACCCCTAGTCGACCTTGGGAATCCATCTCCATGGATTACATTTCAGGCCTTCCTTCCACTAAGCATGGAAACTTTTGTGTTTTTGTGGTCATTGATAGGTTCTCGAAGATGGCCATTATGGCATCCTGCAAGAAGAATATCACAACAGAAGCCACTACTAAACTCTTCTTTAAACGAGTGTGGGTGCACTTTGGGATCCCACAGTCTATCATCTCACATCAAGATAGCAGGTTCCTTAGTACATTTTGTTCCAGTCTCTGGTCAATGCTGGACACCAAACTCACTAAGTCTATAGCCTTCCATCCTCAAACTGATGGCTAGATAGAGGTTGTCAACAGGATGATTGTACACATTCTGTGCATGTACAACTTAAAGCATCCACGCACATGGGATGAGAGCCTCCCTTATGTTCAACACAGCTACAACCGAGCTCTCCACAGCTCGACTGGCCATAACCCTTTTTAGGTGGGCTTAGGATTCCAGTCACTATGTCCCATTGATGTGGCCATGCCATTTGCATCTACTCATGCAGATTCGGCTCATGTCCAGTTCGAAACAGATAAGGCAAATAGCTTCATTGAGTACATCCAACATATTCACCAACAAGTCCATGAAATTCTGGAGAAATCAAATTCCAAGTATAAGCAGCGACATAATCAACATTGGGTGCCACACAAGTTTCAGGTGGGCAACAAAGTCTGGTTGCATTTGCAAAAGGAATGCCTTACTAGAGCCTATCGAAAACTCAGACCACTCCGATATGGTCCTTACACCATTACCAAGGCTGTGGGAAACAATGCTTTTGAGCTCAATATTCCCCCATTCCTTGGCCTGCACCCAGTGTTCAATGTGGACTGCCTTTGGCCATACTTTCCACCATTACTAGACACATCCGACATTATAGAATAACTCACACCCACAGAGTTAAATCCATATTGCATGGAACAAGCTGCAACTGATCGAATCATGGATACACAGATCAAGCACACTCACCAGCAGAACATCCAACTGTATCGAGTTTTCAAAGCAAGCCAACTCCTTCACCAGGGCAAGTGGCTCACCAGGGACCAAGTTCAATAGAAGTTTCCTCATCTCATGGAGGAACTCAATGCAATGGGGACCATTTCTTCCTAAGGTGGGAGGAATGATCCAAGTAGATATTGGTGGCCACCCGCCAAGTCCACTTGGACCTCCACCATTGTTTCTTTCAGCTTTTCAGTTTCCTTAATTGTAGCACA